>SOPF01028937.1:0-41344 GCA_012979155.1 Hypericum perforatum | reverse complement strand
TTTTTTTAGGGCAAATTATCCTCTAGATTTAACATAATTCTCCTATCGGGTCCTTCCTTTCTAAAAAATGAGTAATCCATCCTATTTTTTGAGAAAATGTTTGTCTGGAGTCCCTACCGACCAAATCAGCCTTTTTTTTAAATTTTTTTTGACATGTGAAATAATTTTTTTACCCTTCACAAAAAGACAAATATTCATTATTTTTGTCTTTTTGTGAAGGATAAAATAGTAATTTTACATGTCAAAAAATAAAAAACTGAGTTCTAAAGTCAACCAGGGACCGAAAACCAATATTTTTTCAAAATACAGGAATGACTAAATCGTTTATGAGAAAGAAGGGACCCGATAAGAGAATTTGATTAAGATAAGGGACTAGGGGGTCATTTGCCCTTTTTTATTTTTAAATGGGGAGAGTATTTTAGTCTTTTTAGATTATCTTCGGAAGACCTAGACCATACACGAGCAAACATAATTTTCCCTTTTTAGAATAACCTATTATCTGGTTGAAAAAAGGAGACAAATCGCACCCGATCCACTTAATATAACAGTTTTCTAATTTTTTTAATAGACACTTCGTCTTCGTCTGTAGCACGTAAATAGAAAATTATCATGAACAATAATATAAAAAAATGAAAAATTCATAGATTTATGTAGATCATTAAATTCTCTTACTGAAAATATATTATAATAGTTAAAATTTGAAACGAGTAATAAAGTTATAATATTTTGAAATTTTAAAAATTACATGTGTAAAAAAAATAAAATTAATTACCATAACAAACTAATTATTTGCTGAATTGTGACACACTCCGACTTAATTCTTTACGAGATAAAGAGCACGTAAAAAAAACAAATCTATCTTTACATTTATATTGTTAAAATTTGATCCCAGGTTCAATATCTCAGATATCCGACGAATCCACTATTGAGACTAACTTTTCTTTCTTCTACTTTCTACTTTCTACTTTCTAGGACAAAAGGAAATACGTTCCCGCCCCCGAAAACAAATTGTGTTTAACCTTACTTTATGACATAAAAAAATTTAGGCCTATTTTCTAACTTTTATGGTTTTTTTTTTGTGTCAAACTGTATTTTATTTTCATTTCCGCAAGCTTTTTCTTTTATTTAATGTTGAGAAATCCTTTAATTGGTGTGGATGGGATGGATGTTTAAAGTACTCGGTACAGTGTATACTTACCCTCTAATACCATTTGGATTCACATTTTCATTCTCGTCCATGTTAGATCGTGATTCAAATTTTAGTTTTTTCTCAGAGTAGACATATCGCTACATGAAGTTCACATTAGATTCATGTCAACTTTGTTTTTTTAAATACAGTTATTGTATCAAAGTAGGATATAATTTCGAAATAGCCAAATGCAAATACATGAAATTTACGATTTATGGTTTATGATTTAGGAAATAGTATTATGATTTACATTAAGTTGCTTAATTTTTTTTCAAATTTTATAATTTTAAATTACAATTATATGATATAAAAAAATACCATTTTTTCAAAAAAAGAAGAAGAGATAAATATCATACATTATAAACTCATACATTACCGAATAATGACTTGTAAACCATGTATATTAACTCTATTTAACATTACATGACTCAATCAATTTAATTAATTTGATTCAAAGAAACTCTAAATTATTTTTAAAATATGAAACCTAATTAAAATTAACTAGAGAGGGGAAGTCGTGGTCTTTCGAAGAGGTCGTCGGTGCGTGTGCCGACCATCTAAGTTTTTTTTTTCACTAGAGGAAGAAAAGGGGAAGGGAAAAAGAAGTAGGGGGCAGGGTTGGGGAAACATATGATAGTTAAACATGAACGAGAAACATATGACATTTGTCCATTGGAAGAATTTCTTAACGATATCTCCAGCAACAACACCAACATCCTCAATATGGGTTTAAGTACTTAACAAATCTCATCCCTAGCAAGTTATATGAAGGATGAAACATATGTTCGCAGTAGAAAAGTTCTCATCGCTCTATGAGAAATTTTGATTAAGCATATATGAAAAAATATTAGTATGTGTAGTTAATTATATGATTTGCTATTATTTATGGAATTCTCAAATTTGTAGTTGATCATGTAATTTGAATTCAAGTACTTGTAATTCGAATTATTTGTAATTAGTTGGTTCATAATTAATTTTAACATTTTTAAATTTGTTTGAAATTATATCTGAATTTAATACAATAATGATATTTAAAAATCAAAAAAATGTGAAACTAATGTATAATTATTATAACAAAATCTCTAACATAAAAACTAAAGTTGAATTAAAAATAGAATTATCGCATCGCCGTAGATGGTCTTACCCATTTCTGGTTCTCTCCTCTCCTATTCGTGACCAATGTGTCACACACTCTTTTTAAATGACTACTACTTTATACCATCCATACCAATGAGTCATAATCAGGGATTCTCCAACCTTTTTTTCTTGTCCATGTCAGTTCAGCTTCAGTTTTTCTCACAGCAGCGAGTCTGCTACAGTAAGTCCACATCAGTTTTTCTCAGCTCACATTTTTTTTAAAAAAATACAACCACTGTATCAGATCCGAATATAATTTTGAATGCATTTAAAATCGATAAAAGTAATTTTGAACCAACCAAAATAAGATTTTTTTGAAATAAAAAATTGTAAATATTTCAAATTATAAATACCTGGAATTGAAAATTACATAATGAACTGGGTACTTGAACAAATATATAATGGCAAATTGCCCTCAAGTCCCTAGTCTTTACTTAAATTATTATTTTTGTCCCTCATGTTTCCAAAAAGATACTTTAATCCCTCTACTTTGATTAAATATCACCCTCAGGTCCCTGATATTAGAATCGAAAAATTTCTCCAACAACCAGAGACCTGAAATATCGATTTTGCCATTTAGTCAAAAATAAATTAAAAAAAGAAAATGACATCGATCTTCTCCCTCCCCCTTCTTCCTCCCTCCCTCTCTCTCTTCTTCCTTGTTGTCTCCTTCCTCTCTTAATCTGAAGGCATAACCAAAGGAGAAATTGAAAGCTTCATGGGTCAGACCTTCCCGTTCAAGAAGAGCTTGTCGGCCAAGCTCAACCCAGATGACGACAACCTGCCCGACAAGAAGTCAAACTCATTGCAGCCCCCAACAAACTCACACGGCAGGGAGGACAAGGTAGAGAAACTACCACCAGACTCTTCTGGGTGTTCTGGTGGCTGGGTTAGTGAGGTCAGCTCAGGTCCTTTGGTCGCCTTCCAACCCCAACAACCATTGTCGTTCGCCATCCAACCCGGTCGGTGTTCCGGTGGTCGGGTTAGTAAGGTCGACAAGTCACAACCATAAGATAACCCAATTTTTTAACTTTTGACGAAAGGGCAAAATACTCATTTTAGGTCCATTGGTGCCAGAGAAATTTCTCGATTCTGGTACCAGATACCTTAGAGTTATAATTAAGCAAAATAGGGGGACGAAAGTATCTTTTTTTAAACACGAGGGACAAAAATAGTAATTTCAGCAAAAGCTGGGGACTTGAAAGCAATTCACCCAATATATAAATAATAGCAAATTACATAACTAACTATGTCTACTAAATTTTATCTAAATATTTTCAATCAAAACCATTATGAGAATCGTCTGAACTATGTATATGAGAGAAAATTTGTAAGTATAAATGAGGAAAAGTAAATTGGGAATAACCTCTTTCTATAGAATTCTCAAACAAATTTTGAATACATAAATTTTTTAACTCAATCTAAACCACATAAATTGGATAATTACATACAAACAATTTCATAAAATTATGAAAAACATATAAAAATTATTTCAAAGGAAATGGTACAAAATAGTATAAATTTTTTAAATAGATTTTTAGAAGTTGTTCCTGATTTTTTACTGTAAATTATTTTTAAAAAAATCATAAAAATTGCATGGCAAAAACGCTACGCAGTCCAATCAAAGCGCGTTACGCAGAAGAATTATCAACGTAGCACGAACTCTTTATGAGAATCTCTGACACACTATTGTCTATACATGTCAGGGAATGCGCGAATTCCCCGCGAATAAGAGCCCGACACGTGACAGGGAGATGGCACGATCCCATATAGAAGTTCTTATCTTTTTTTTTGAGATTCTATTCTAATACCTATTCTATTACAACGTGCCAGAAATCAAACTCTGAACTTCCCAAACCCCTCCCCGCCCTTGTGCCACTGGACCAAAGGTCACTCGACAGAAGTTCTTATCTATCTTTCTACGAATTAATAGTAATTTTTTAGATTGTTTTTTTCGTCTAAAAAAATTCTATAATTCTTTCTAGTTATCGCGCCGCCCACCGTGAGTTTTGTCGTTTTGTGGGTTCAGTCAGCAACTAGGAATGGCTATTGGCTTCTTATGTCGATTGGGTAAATCCCAGCAAGTGGAAAATTGTTTAATTTATGCCTTTTTGTTTTATTGGAGAAAATAACCGTCTTATTCTCCATAATAAGAAATTATAAAACCATATTCTCAAAAAATTCGGCTGGACATTTTTCGGACGACCAGGTATTTAAATATAATTAAATCGGATGAAGGATTTAAAAGAAGATACAATTTTCCAAATAATTTGTTACGTTTTTAAGATGCAAATAGTTGATATTTGAGCTAGACATTTAATATTAGATAACACTGATTTTGTTTTATTTCAGATGTTTGTCTGCTCTAAATGGCAAATAGGGCCATAATGTCACGCATGGATTTGGTTGAACACAAATGGAAATTTTTTTAATAAAATGCAATAAGGAAGCAAAAGAAAAACCCACAAATTGTATACTAAAAACCCTGGATTATTAAAACCCTAGATCTTCTACTGTCGTTTTGAAGAAAACAAAGAACAAAATTTCAAATTTAGGGCAATGGATCAGCGTACTGACTTGCAAAACTTTGATCTTCTTGTTAAAGAATTCGAATTTCCAATATTCAAGATTAGAATAAACATCCTCAAATTCTAGCTCCAATTCTATTAAATAAATCACGAGAATCTGATTCGGTTTATAACATATCAAACACATCGCAAAAATTTAGATAAATCAGATGTGTCAAATACTCGTCAAATTTATGTCAAAACAACGAATTTGGATCTACAAAATACAGGCTTGAAATTTTGATAATCAAACGGATCGAGAACAGCACAAAAAATCGAAAGAATAAGATGCGCAAAAGATATTAAGTGGGGGCAATTTCTATTACACCTCCCTCCTCCCCGGTGTACACCCAGATAGAAAAGTTATACAATCGGATATATGGAAAATCTTTTCTATTTTTAAGAGCTTCCACATGCAAAATAAAATTTTGATGTACAAAAATCTATCTAAGCTGATAAATATTCAAGAGTTACTGACTACTATTATAACCCGGTCCAATTGGGTGCACAGCCATTTGCACAGCGTTTATGTGGTCGTTGATTTGAAAGAAAAAAATATTCATTTTAAATGAGACGCCTAGGAGAGCTTCAACCTGGGATCAAATGGTATTTTTATATTTCTTGTTTTTATTAATTTATCTTCAAGTTTTATCATCTATCTTACTTGGATGATAGTTTTTTACTGTTGGATTATAAAGCATAATTAACATATAATCACGCAAATAATCACATGCACATTTAAACGCAAATTAAAGAGATAAAATCGAGTTACCTCTTGTAGCGTGTGCATACTAAGTCCAGGAATGTTCTTGGTGAGTTGCTGGTCGAAGCCCGATCACGTTTGAAACGAATCGGAGCCCGGGTTCCACGAATGAACCTATTCGTCTATCTACCGGAATTCTCAATGACTAAACCGAGAATTCCGTTTTTCAGAGTGTTTCTGGGAGTGTCGGTTTGGTTACCAAATGGTCACCAGGGAGTTTCCTTTTATAGGGAAACATCCCTATCAAATGTCATTTTCCAACTCCTAACTTTTTCATTTTATAACAATTAAGTCCATATCAAATTATTACCTAATTTTGTAATTTTGTAATAATTATTACCTACTTTTGTATTTTAGTAATAATTGTTCATTTAAATAATTTAGGAGTGAAAATGACATTTACCTACTTTTGTATTTTTGTAATAATTGGCCATTAATTTATTTTGGGCCAATCATAAATTGCCAACATTTACCAATAAGAAATTGTCTCTTAAAATTAAGAGATTTCTCTATCGTTTTAATACTCCTGCAAGCACTAATAATCTTTATGTAATGATGCCATTATCGAATAATTTTTTTGGGAGTGAGAATTAAGAGATTTTATGTAATCAATAGTCTCTCTCTATTTACTAATGAGAAGATATAGAGTACAATCAGACGAAAAAAGTATGATACCACTAAACACAAAATGATGTAATACTAAATGCTAAAGTATTTCACCAATAAATGCAACATGTTGTATCACTGAACACTACATGACATTGCTGAAGGCAATATAATTTTGAATTTTCAAATGCTCTTACACAATCTATAATATTACTAGTTTTTCATTCATGCACCTACTTGTGTTATCTGTTTAGTGCTATTGAAATCTGGTGAACCCCCAACCAAGCTTTATCGTAATATATAAGGAGTATGCGGCCATTTCGAATAACGCACAGGATAACCGTACTGTCGACTTACTTACAATAATCCATAATTAGAATTTATATTATAAAATGACTTTTTAGTAGAGGCTAAAGAAGCTGTTCTTGTAACGTTATATTGCAGTTTTGCGGGTGTAACAAGATGAAACGACCTTGGTCAGATGATGCCTGTATCAATCACCAATCACATACATGCACCTATATAGTAGGGTTTAAAGCTGTGTAATTAAGACAAATTATTTGGACAAAGTTTCTGGACCTTCGAATTGGGCTTTCTTACCAAGACAAAGCTAGGTACAATGAACAAGATGCCTCAAGTAAAACAAAACCACCACGGGACATTCTTGTATTTTAAATTCCTGGGCAGAATATAGTCGCCCAACTCAGTACATTGTATGTTTCCCAGTCTTCGTTTAGTCTCTATTGCTTTTTAAAAGCAAATGCAATAATCAGATTCCCTCCAAATTGACTGAAAACGAGTAAATATCACATGCATTGTTTTCAACCTCATTCACCTATAATATGGAAGTTTAAATAAATTTCTTGTCAACTTTTTTTTTTTAATTTATTGAGCTTAAATTTTGAAATTTTAGACGACTTTGAATTTTGTTTCTCTACCAAATAAGATTTTTCTTTTTCCGTAAACGATGAGATTTGAATTATCAACATTTTGAAAAATGAGTTATGATCTGCTGTCATTCTATTAACTAAGTATTAGTCGAAGACAATTGGAACTAGCTGGTTTTTTGCACGACAATGATAGTTCAATAAACTTTAGTCTAGAGAAAATTAATCATGTAAGCTATCATATAAAACTGGGACTTGACAAAGTTTTAATCATTAGACGTGTCGAGTCAATACTCGCGAAAAAACCACAAGATTTTAAGTTGGGTGATAGCACACCACCGAATCTGATTCCATACTTTGTTGTGGAAGCCTTTTTTCTGTTGTTTTCTTGGTTGGGGGATGAACTAAACATTATTGTGTATTTGATTGTTGATGAAGGGAATTGATTGTAACAATCGGTTGAGTCGTGTCATTTTCCGTAAGATAATCACTTATTAATGTAGACCTCATTATCAACAGTGCAAAGAATCAATGGGGAGGGCTTTAATTGCAAGAATAAGATGCACACTCAGGGAAGTAGCTAGAAATATTTAGGAGTGAGGTAATATTATTTAAAAAAAAATTCAAACCCCATTTTTACCCTACAGTATTTATATGAGTCTAAAAAATTATGATCTGTTTCTACCAAAAATAAGTAAAGAATAATAATATTTTTATATGGGCCTAAAAAATAGGTAAAGATAAGTTGCTTCTGATGGATTTCAAAAATTAGTGAGGTCAATGCTTAAATTTAGTAGGTACACATATTAAAAAATAAATTCAATTATAAAAAATAATAATAATTAAGTATTATCAATTGACCCCACTACTTTTAAGGTGGCTACGCCCCTCGGGTATGGATTGTAACGATTTTATCATTCTTCTACATTATTAAGGTTTAAACCCATTTTTTAAATGCATCTAAATCTCTTGTACTTGAATAAATTTTCATTGTTAAGGATTAATATTCTAGTCAGTCATAAATATTGAATACCAAAGTCAATCTAATTTTTCATATATATGGCAATATTAAATTTTCTGATGTTTAACTTTTGTGGGTATAAGTTCAATTTTTTAATAGGTGCGTAAATGCAAAAAAAATGCAATTATCTTTAAAATGAGACTGGCACCATCTAATTACATGTTACAACAGAGTGATTGTCTTTTGGAAAGGGATATGAAGGTCCATAACATTAGGAGCGAATTGCTGGTTTAGTTAATAGTTACTTAGAATCCCAGCTCACAGACCTTTTTTCCAAGTGAATATACCTAAACGTTCAACAAATGAATCACTTAGACAAGTCACAAGTTCACTTGTCTCAGTAATAAATCCTAAACAAATGAAAAAAATGAATGTTGAATCATTCGGCGCAACGTGTAACTGCTATTTTTAAATATGGCCGCCCGGTATTTTCTTTAGACTACCAAAATCATCGATAGCTTTAGTGGCCCAGTGTCTTCCACAATGTCGTGTACCTCGGCCCTACCAGACCTGGTTCTTCCTATACATGACCCATAAAAAACCCACCCACCAAAGCCCAGCATATCCCTGACATTACTCACATTGGACTCTGAAGAATGCGAGTATCAATGAAATATAAGCAAGCCCACTGGACTCCAAGCACCCACACACGATTTTTTTATTCATTTTCAAACAATGTAAAATTTTATCATAATTCAAAATTTTTAAATGAATTAAATATCCTGCTCAATTAAACCAATTATCATATTTAACATGAAAATGGTATTTGGTAAACCCAAAGTTCTAACTGAATGCGAGCACAATCATAGTTTGAGATATTCTTTTACGTGTGATAGTTTGAAAGTCGTTGATGGACAATTACAGATAAACTGTGATCAACAGGCTAAAATGGAGGAAGCTATCATTTTTTTAATTTCTTTTTACCT
Organism: Hypericum perforatum; assembly: GCA_012979155.1. NCBI lineage: Eukaryota > Viridiplantae > Streptophyta > Magnoliopsida > Malpighiales > Hypericaceae > Hypericum > Hypericum perforatum. The sequence goes on along the minus strand of SOPF01028937.1, from coordinate 32,248 downwards.
ATCTTTTAATGTCGGAAAAATAGATAAATGAAATTGAAACTCTAAATCGAAATTCAGGTTTCAATGAATCATCACAAAAGCTAATTCTAAACTAGTGAAATAGTCTAAACAAACAATTCAAATTATATTCTAGCTTTATTCAATTCTCACGGACCTAGAATTTTTGGTAGGTCGTTCATGGACCTATTCAGATGTCTTTCGTTTGGCACCAGGAAGGTAAGAATCCAATTGCCATTGGCTGACGCGGTTGACTTGGAATAAGTCAACGACGTAGACTATCTCTTAAAGAATAGAAAAGGGTCGCGCAAAAGACGACGAAATTATACAATAAACTTGGGAGTCCAACGACCGAGGCCATAAAATACACAAATTGTGAAGGGAGAAGAAATGCAAAAGTCCATCTAGAAAGTTAACATCACGAGAGTCGAACCTCGTTTTGAATGATCCATTGCCTTTTAAGACGAAATAGGACAGGCGACCGATACAATAATTTAACATAAGAATGGATCGTACTCGCTGACCGTGCTCGTTCAGTATATATTGTGTATTCTATTTAAGAATAATTGTATAAAGATATTGTGGTTTCATTAAAAAAAACCCAACAACTCGCTTACCTTTCAACTCAAAATTCGGCAATTGCAGACCCTGTTCCGATTGTGCCGGTATGACCAAATCTGGTGTCCGCTAGGGTCGGACAAAGAAGCACAATTAAGTTATTTGGTATCAAGTCAAACTAATGAATATTTCAGAAACTTGAACTAGTAATAACCAGAGATCACAGTTCTTGCTGGTCTTTGATTATCTCTTAGTGGGGAATCAAGAGTCCACCTAAAGCACATTTAAATAGCATTATCACAGCGTTGAAGTTCTTTGCTCTAAAGGAAATGCTTTGAGATGCCAATGACAAAATATCACTTTTTTTCCCAACGGAATCTTCAACCTCCAGTGACGCCAATTCGAGAGAGACAGAAACCGCATAATGATCCACTTGACAAAGCCTGCTTGTAATGGATTTGACTGATCAGCAAGTTCTCTCACAATATCGAAGACGTGCATTTTTAAAAATTTTAATTCGAAACTTTTAAATTAAGGTCGGGCGGAGACGGTGGATCTCTCGCCCGTCTCACGTGGTTGACTCGACATATCTTTTCGTCGATAATCTCCCCCCTTCATGGAGCTTTACCAAATTTTGCGAGTTCTTCTCATATTGCTCATCGGTGGTTGAAGCCTACATTGCTCTGAAGCAGTCCAAACGAAATTTTAGATTAGGGTGTATTCAAATCCCTGTATCGATCGATGTTGCTTCTGTTGTCCTTAAGGCTAACAAGACTCGTGTGAATGGGAAACAACTATTTCAACGATGGTCAGTCGTGCTCGGATGTGAATACGAGGCTCTGAGTCTCCATTTTAAAATCGTTGTTCTTAGATACATGGCTGTTTTTTTTTTTGCGTCTGTTCTGCAAAAAATATGTGAAAACGTGAAAACGAATTTAGGAACGGATCCAGAGTAGTCGTTTTAAGAGCGATCGGATGAAAAAGATAAAATATGTGCAAAAAGAAGTAATAAGATTAAAATTGGTATAAAAGGAAGGAATTAGTGGAAGAACAAAAAATTTATCGAGAAAATAAGAGAGAAGAAGAAGGAAAAAATATGAACGATAAAGACTACAACTACGTTACGCTATGATGAAAGCAGTTTGATAAGAAATTTGTGTGTTTGGTTTGTGGATTTTCTTATTTTATGTCTAGGCTTCCATTATATAAAAAAACAAGTACCATATCTATAAAAAACCCTAGGCCGTATTCAAAATATGAAAATCAAACATAACTTCAACCTATTAAAAAAAACATGAGGTAGCAAATCTTCCATCTCAATTCTGACCCTTTTTCACACCCGATTTCTACCAAGAGCTAACCCAACATTTCAGAGATGTAAGATTGAACTTGCCCACCTAGTTTATAAAGAAACTGGTATCCATATTCAATAAAGACTCTGACCCTTCAACTAACTCCGATATTAACTAAGTTCTGGGTCAATTTCTTCTCACGTCTTTGAATTGGGCACAGTATAATAACATTGCCTTCTTGTTCAAGTTTATATCAAACGAATTATTCGATTATAAGATGCCAAAAGATGACACAAGAAAAAACAAATGATCACTTTTGCGCCGAAATATTATATTGCCATCATCATCATACCAAAGGCAAAGACTTTGCGCTATTTGGAGAAATCGAGTTGAATAATTCTCTTTCAGCAACTCCCATCCCATAGTTTGATTCGCTCAAGTTTGAAACCACTGCCTACGATACATATCATCCTTCTAGACGGTCGCTCTCTCCATAGTCAATTAATGTTCACACGCATGATCTCAAACAAGGGAAATTTTTGGTTCAGGTTTACATGTATTAGTAAGTTGAAATAATTATATTAACAAGTATTGACTAGAACATAAGATTGATTAAACTAAAACAATTTTACGAGTTGATACAAGTAATTGGTAAAAAAATGATTCTTTATTGCAGAATTTTACTTTCGTTTACAAACGTGGTAAGGCTGAATTTAACCACAATTCAAAAAGCTTCCTCTGCGCAAGCATCCAAGAGATAGTCCAATGTTCTACAATGTAGTGGCATGATAATTAATAATCAGCCAACCAACAAGAATGAACTGTGACGTCTAGATCTCAACCATGACTTCATTGGTAAATCATATTCAGCAAGCCAATAACAGAGAACTAACAAGTCTCTTCATGATTATTTTTCTGTTGTAAGGAGCCTGACTCTTAAAACCAACTCTAACACCAACCAAAACCAAAATAGATAATCAAATTTCCAAAGCAGAAGCAAGTTTTGGACACAGAAAATGCTGCAATCACCACGTCCAAGTGAAGGAATATCCTCAAAGCACGTGTGAACAAGTCTCATACATGGAAATTTAGTAGGAAACCAAAGGCAGGACTTTGGTGATTGGCAATTCATAAAAAATGGATGGTGGGTTTTTTTCCTCGCAATGACAAGAGATGGTTACAAGTTGTAAAGCCATCCAGCCGTCATGGTCGTCGTTGAAAAGTCTGACCTAAGTGCTAAACAAAGCTAAATAAACAACAGGCAACGAGAAGTTAAATTAACCGGAAAGGCAGAGTTGTTGTTCTAACTTAATCAGATATCGAGTTAAAAGTTATTGAGATCACAATACTTTTAATATTTGTTGATAGAATTTGACACATTTAGAAAGTCACATCCGATTATAAATTGAATCAATCTACACATATACCCGTTAGTATTAACCAAGAAAAACAAAAATCTAAACAACGACATTTCTGAGGGTCCATCCACCAAGTACTCCAAAACCTCTCATTGTCAAAATGCCGCTGTTCACACAGCCATGTCCAGCCCCACGAAACCAACAATCAAAGAGAAACCAATACATAAACTAATCAAAACATCTCATTCCAAACCAATACAATAAACCCACTTAATCAACACCAACCAATCCTAAGCTCACAACCACATAGTAGCAACACAACATCTCCATCCAAACCTCATGATCACTCCTTCAAATTCGGATCCGACGGTCCAGATTCGCACTCCTATTCGTTATTACTCGAACTCAACCCCACCATAATTAACAACTTAATTAACCATCCATGATGTGAGAACACACACACACACACTTAACAACCACTAAACTAATAAGTTGGAAAACCAAACAAAGAACCATTTCCCATAGCCACAAGCAACATACCTGCCTTATCGCCATCTTTTTCTTCTTCTCTACCGTTTCTTCTTGTACGGACATGGACAGGCTGGTGAAGGCAGACGTTAAGGAAGTTGAAGTAACATACAAGAGGGGCCAGAAAACCGCCGCCGTCTTCCGCCTCACCAACCTGATGCAGACCATGCCGGTGGCGGTTTCCGTTACTACCTCCGACCCTCTTATTTACACTTTTGCCACTCCTTTCTCAATCATCCCACCCCTCTCCTCCCACTCCTACACCCTCGTTCTCCTCCAGCCATCCGATCAGAGCCACAAGCCGCCCCTTCGGACCCCGCCCGACGTTGTAACCGTCAAGTCCTCCGTCCTCCCCACGGGGAAGGCCAGCCCCAAGGAACTCAAGCGGCTCTTTTCCCGCGCCGGGCCCCACATCTTCCGCGATGCTACCCTCGCTATCTCCCTCGTCGGCCCCCAGGTCGCCGAGCACCTCATCTCCCGTCACGACGAGTTCCCCGGCGCGACGTCGCACTTCGCCGGCGCGGTCGCCGCCGGGTGCACCAGGTCGCAGCTGACGTCACTCCTGAGGCCCGCCGTGCTTTCCGGAAAAGCGGAATTCGTCGGAGGCCTGATCGACGAGGGCGCCGACGTCAATTTTAGGGATCCCGACGGCCGGTCGCTGATCTCCCTCGCGGTCCGGTCGGGGAACGCCGCCGTCGTCCGGCTGCTGATCTCCTCCGGCTGCGCGATCGGCGACGGCGAGGAAGAGCCGCTGCTTCACGTGGCCGCCGGGAAGAACCAGGTGGACGTGATCGAGGCGCTGGTTTCGGGATTCGAGAAACTGGACGTGAACTCGGTGGACTCCAAAGGGAGGACGGCGATCTACGCGGCAGCGAGCGAGGGCCACGTGGAGGCGATCCGGTGCCTCGCGTTGCGAGGAGGGAGAGTCGACATGGCAGATTCGAACGGGTGGACCCCGCTCCACGTGGCAGCGGAGGCGGGAAATTCAGAAACCGTCAGCTGTTTGTTAGAACTCTCGAAGGGGTTCAGCAAGCGCGCGGTGACCAAGGAGGAAAAGAAGACCCCGTTCCAGCTGGCATCCGACAACGGCCACACGGCACTATACGAGAGGCTGCGTTTCGGGGACGAGCTTCAACAGGCGGCGCGTGCAGGCGACGTGGACGGGGTGCGGAGGTGCCTCGCGGGAGGGGCTAAAGTCAACGGGAGGGACCAGAACGGGTGGACTGCATTGCACAGGGCAGCATTTAAGGGGAGGGTGGAGTGCGTGAAGGCGCTGTTGGGGGTCGGGGCGAGCGTCGACGTGGTGGACGACGCGGGGTTCAGTCCATTGCAGTGCGCCGTGGAGGGAGGACACGTGGACGTGGCGCTGGTGTTGGTCGCGCACGGGGCGAGGGCTAATGTGAAGGGTATGAGGTGCGGAGTGGGGTTTGGTTCGTTGGGGGATTCGGAGATTTTGAAGAGTTACAAAGTAAAGGAACATGCTTCGTCTTGATCTTTGTCTGGGTTGGTTCTTGTAATCAACCAAAGCTACTGTAATCTGTAGGTAGTTTTCTGGTAATTTTTCTAATCTCCGCTTTGTAGCTAATATGCGAAAAAAATATATCCATACCAACGATTGCAAAAAATAAACGAGTGACTACAATTTTCTTTTATTCCACCACCATATCCGAAGACCGAGATACGTTTCAAAAAATGCATCAAAATCGAACTCGGTATTTCTAACCTGCACCCCTTGTGAAAAAGAACTTGGCCCAGAAAAGGCACAACTTTTTTTTTAAAAAAATGGAGTGTGTGGGACACTTGCATTAGAAAGATACTAGGTTAGAAACGAACACGTCTTGGAGTGCCTATACTCATTCTATCTAACAACAGCTGCTGAGCGCACTCGACAGGAGGTAATTCTAGTACATGGAGTTTTAACGGAAACAATAAAGCAAAATTCGAAAGCTAATCAGTCACTTGATTTCCTACACGATAGTACTATTTGACTTCTACCTGTCAGTCACGGCTAATAAGACCTCTACAGTTTCTCACAAGTGTGGACAACGAGCGTTCTCTCGTAATTCCCTAGGTTAGACAACTCGCGACCACTTCTGAGTCTGTATCTACTACCACTGTCGTATACATCCTTCGGAAACTAGCGAATTGCACTCACCAACACACCAAGCTCTACACCAATCACGTATAACACTCCCTCCACCTGCTAGTCCTGGATTGCCCAGAAAAGGCACAACTGATGAACTAAAATGAAAGTTTTTCTTCTTTGGAAAAAAAAAAAAAGATTTCATCAAGAACAAGTTGGGGTCACGGCCCAGAAAAGGCACAACATCCTCCAACCCAAAGCCCATAACATAACTAAAGGATTAAGGTTCAGATAAAATCGATTCATCTCATCGGGGAGAGAGAGAGTAGTTGGGCAGCTTTTGGTTTCCCGCCGGAGAGCTCCGGTGCCTCACGATGGTCCCCGTCGTCCACTTAGCTCCGGGCTTGACGGTGTCCAGACTCTGCTTAGGTAATCTCTCTCTCTCTCTCTCTCTCGACTTGAGCTGACACTTGGCTCTTCAAAACTGAAAAAACGGTTAATGTCACTTGCAAAGGGACAATGACGTTCGGGGAGCAAAACACGGCGGCCGAGTCATTCCGCCTCCTCGACCACGCCTTCGTCTCCGGCATCAACTTCTTCGACTCGGCCGAAATGTAACAACCTCTTCGACTCCACTCTTTGTTAGCAAATGTGTACACTGCTTTTCGTTTTTTTTTTTTTTGTCTTGTGGCTTCTGATGTGTTCTAATCTGTTCAGTTTGTTTTGTTTTGGTTGGAAACCTCCGAGCTGCAGGTACCCGGTGCCTCAACGGGCGGAGACCCAAGGGAGGAGCGAGGAGTACTTGGGGCGTTGGGTTAGGGACAGGAAGATCCCCCGGGACCGTGTAGTTGTGTCCACTAAGGTTCTATAACCTCTCTCTACCAGTTACTTGATAATAGATGGTTAAGGGTGGTCGTTGGTTCTACAAATTTCTCTATTTTTTGTTCTTCCCTTGTTCGGTTTAAGAATTTTTATTTTATGGCCTGCCTTATTACCGGATCATATCGGCTAATGTTTATGCAGGTTGCTGGGCCTTCTGGGCAGATGACTTGGATTCGAGATGGACCAAAGTGCTTGGACTCGTGGAATATTACCAAAGCTATAGACTTTAGGTCTGTTCACAAATCATTATTTGGTTATCCTTTCATTAGATGATGGAACAAGTGGTTAAATTTTGCATTTTGTATTCCGTCTCCGGCTATATTTTGTTTGCTCTGATTTCGACGGAGTCATGCTTGCAAGTTTTCAAAGCAAATCTTGTGTCCCTTCTTTCATGCAGTTCTGCAGATTATTACTAGATGATGCTCTGGTTATATACTAGCTTGCTTTCTGGCCACCACACAAGTTGACTTCATTTGATAAATAAACTGCATCTGCTATATTGAGCTTATTGACTTGGAAATTTCGGGAATGAACATTGAGGAGTTCCTTCATTGCTTGGACCTTGTCCAAGATTATAAACTCAACTTGTGCCTGGTGATTTGTAACCTTTAGCGCATCTTACCATGTGTTATTATCATAGAGGTCCTGGAAACTTCTGTTTTTCTGTTGGGTATCCTTTGTATTATTCGTTACTTTTTATTGTTGACGACCCAACATTGTTTGACGCAGCTTGCAACGACTGCAGATGGACCACATAGATCTCTATCAAATTCATTGGCCTGATCGGTTTGTATGTAGTTCCTTCCATTGTTAGCATCTTTGTTTAATTTCATAAATCTTCAGTAACTTCACATAAGGGTTCAGCCCACAACATGAATAAATTTTCTTTTGAGTTGCTCCTACTTCTATGATTGCAGCTTCAGTTTCTCCTCAAGTAATATGAGTCTGCTTCTGCAGGTATGTTCCAATGTTTGGAGAGACTGAGTATGATCCGACCAGACAATTCTGTTCAGTTAGTATAGAGGAACAGCTGGATGCACTTGGAAGAGCAGTTGAAGTGGGAAAGGCTAGTAATTTGCTTAAGTCAGTCGGTCAGTCTTGCATCTGCTGTTCTGAAACTTTCCGCTTTATTGTTGTATAGATAAGGTGTGTTGGACTGAGTAATGAAACACCGTATGGCATCATGAAGTTCCTTCAGGTTTCACAAAGTGATTCTCGCTATCCAAAAGTAATATGCTTGCAGGTTGTATCAGTATCTCTCAACTTTCTTTCTCTCCTTGTGCTTTATGTAAATACAGTTATTTATCTTCTTTTCTTGATGCCAGAACTCTTACAGCTTGCTGTGCCGCACTTTTGATTCGGGATTAGCTGAGTGCTGCCATCATGAGGGGTATGTAGCAACTTTCTACTGCATCCAAGGCTGGCATTATCCCCTGTATTTAATCATGTTGCAAACCACGAGTCTCGCTGCCTAAGGTTTTCTTACAAATTACTGCATCCTGTAGAGTACTTTTTCCATTTATTAGCTATATGGAAAAATTCTTGTTCGCCTTCTAAAAATCCATGATATGAGGAACATTGATACAAAAGTGCAAAAGAGGCATGTGTGTTTGGGGTGTTTCCTTTCGAAGTTTCACAACTTTTATTATTTATACAGTTCTTTCTTTGAGATGCAATTATCTTCTAAAAAAGCTCTATGATTTAGCATGTTACCAATCTCTTCCAAATGCTGTGACGCGGTGTGATTTCTTAAAACTCACAGCTGCAAGTCCGTGTTTGTTTTTTTTTCTAATATCAGGATTGCCTTATTGGCATATAGTCCCTTGGCAATGGGTATACTTTCTGGAAAGTACTTTTTGTCAGAACACAGTCCTGCTGATGCTAGATTAAACCTGTTCAAAGGTACATCTATTTCCATTCTTTGTAATACGCTGGGTATGCTTTTCTCATCTTTTCTGTCCACATTTTGTCCTGTCAGGAAGATACTCCGAAGGCGAGTCTCGATATAACTTGTCTAACAACGTTATTGAAGCAGCTACACTGGTGAGTACATCCAGTCACTTCAATCACATGCTTGACTAGCTTTAGCTTTCATATTTGGGGGACCAAAATCCATTATTTTTCTATTGGTTGCATCCCCTTCAATGTTGATAAATATGAACTCTCTTGCTACTTGTACTCCTTTCTTATTGCAGGAGTATATTGCCGTTGCGAAAAAATTCGGTCTGCACCCTGTATCTCTTGCAATTGGTGGGTCTGCATCTCATTTCAGCTCTCTCTATCTCCCAATAAGCTACACAATTCTTTTGGTGGATGGAAGTGAAAAAAAAACATGATTTTATAAATGAATCACAAATATTTACACGTTTTCTGGTTCCGTAGCTCCTGCTGTAAGCTGGACTGTAATTGTAGCAACCTCAGAAGTATATAAATCTTCACATGTAAACTTACTTTTCTTTTAAGCGAATCCACTTTGTTTTCGAGGGAGCTGGAATATGAATATACTTTCCTCATTTCTGGAGAAAGGGTTGCTTTCTGGTTTGGTTGCTCTATGCAGTTTCCTTCTCATTGCTTTGATTTATTACCTAGCGTTTATTCTTTCACTTGCTCAATGCACAGCATTGTTTCATTCTTGGCGTTCAATTTGTTTTGGCAGCTTTCGTATTGAGACACCCTCTTATTGCAATCGCCATATTCGGAGCTACGAAGACATGGCAGCTGCAAGAGGTTCTCGATTCATGCAAAGTTGAGCTCACGTCAGAAATAATTGCTGAGATAAACAAAGTTCATGCAAGGTTTCCTAATCCTTGCCCCTGATATCTTGTGCCATTGGTAAGGAAGCTTTGCAGACGATTATTTTACGGTTCCTTCGTTTTTATTGCTCGGAGGCTCTATTGGTTACTGTTTTCCAATTTTGATATATGTCTACCATTGGTAGATAAGCTCTGATTGAGGTAGAGCAGATTGGAGCTGATTGCTCTTGAACGTTAGATGATAAGCAACTATCTTTTGTTTCACTAGGACTTTAGTGGCTTTGGCTTCATGGGATGTTTCACTAGATCTGACCACGGTTCATAAATTGCTGGTTCACGATCTGTTTCGGTCGAGTTGTTGATGTACTTCTAAGAAATTGGTCGCCTCGTCTTGGCGGCTTTTAAATATTGTAGAGCCTGATCACAAGACTAATGAACTATGGTCATTCTTAACCTCGAGAAGGATTAACGACAAGATCACTTGTCTGATTCTGAAGATGGCCTTCCAGCTGTATGCTCTCTAGAACTTGAAGAACGATCAAAACAGTAGGAACAGAAGAAAAGCGCTCGAGAGACCGGTTTGGTTTACCCGTGAGACACGAGATAAGTGTTGAATGGGAAAGAGGGAGTTTCCCGTGGAAAATGCTACGCTAATAGGACGGAACGTGGGTTCCAACAAAAGAAAGAAGATGGACGTTGATAGGTTTTGGTTTTGTTTTAGAATTTGCAAGAAAATTCTGGATTTGATTTGTATCATAGTTGTCAAAGCGGTTGACGCGGCGCGGCGCGGGTAACCCAAAAATCCGACGCGGCGCGGTAACGGACGCGGAACGGGTGAGATAGAAGCAAACGCGGATAATAATAATAAAAAATACACTTATAAATATTAAAATTCAGAAAGGCAATAATCACTTGCAAATAGTCATAATTAAAACCAAAGTCAATATAACAAAGCCAAATATTCGTCCAAATGCAAATCAATCCAAGGAAATAAACACATTTAAGCCTTCAAACTATTCCATCTCCATCCTATATCATTGCTATTTGGTTTGAATAGCTCGGGACAAGAAGAAACCGATGATGATTGGTTAACATTAGGATTTGTCGACATGGCTGTTACAAATTCATATTGGAAAGAAAAAAAATTCAGCGACAAAAATTCACCCACTAAAAAGAACCGTCGAATCAATATGGAAAATGCCATAAACTGTGAAACTAAAGCAAATCCATTTAATAGAAAATGCCATAAGCCGTCGGATGCTGGCCGGAGCTAGGGAACGCTGGGATGAAGCTCCGGTTGTGGCTGGTGGCTGGCCGGGCGGTCGCCGGAGCAAGTGGCCAAGTGGGTTATTCTCTTTTTGACTTTCTAATGGAGAAGAAGGGGGAGAAAAGTGGGTGAGGAGGCTGTCGAGGTAATGTATTAGGTTTTTAGGGTTTTTTTTTGGTCTTTTTCCAATTTTGCCCTTAAAATAAATTAAACACAGAGGGTAATTTAGGAATTTCAGTCGGATGTGTGAAGAACGCCTGGAACGGCCGCTCCCGACGCGGAACCGACGCGGCCGCGACGCGGATTTCTCAGCCGAGACAGCAACCGTCGCGGGAGCGGAACGGCTTGGAGCGGCCGGGCCAAAAAACCCGTTCCGCTCCGAGATCTCGGGCTATCGCGGCCGAGTTAACAACTATGATTTGTATGCATCTCTTTCAATTAAAACATAATATCATAGACTTTTATCAGATTCTCCTTTTCATACCTACGAAATTTCGCACATGGGAAAGAAACTTCAAACTTCTATAGAAAATAGAAAATTCAAATTTTATTTTCACTCCAAGTAAACAACAATAACCACACAAGTAAAATTCTTTGGTAGAACGCTTTATATAGCACAATAGTAAAACTCTCTCCGCAATAATCCATGCATCCACATACAACATACAATCGCGTCAAGAACAATATCACACGTACCATCACATCATCAATAATGTCTCATCTGTTGGGGATCCTACAACCGAACCCCCTAGAGTACGCTCACGAGCAAATCCTGATCAACAACACCCACAATACTAGGAAGCCAAAACAATAACAACCAAGCAAAGCCAGGAGAAGAGACTCACGATTTGGTAACCCGGTTCGATCAACGATCTACGTCCGGGGGCGTACCAAGCCAGGAGAGGAGAGATTTTTACTAGATGGAGCTTCAAAGCTCTTTACAATGGAGCTCAAGCTCTATGGAGGCTACAACTCTTCCAACACACAAAGAACAAGGGTTTTACAAGGTATTTATAGGGCCAAGCAACATACAAGGGTTTTGGGATACCTAGGGGGTTTTTCGTCCACCAAAATCTTTTCCAGCTTGTGTGCCCAGCGTACGTTGGCCTACCCAGCGTACCCTGGCCTCAGCTTCTGCCCAAATTTCAAATTCACTTTTCTCCCTCATACGAGCTCCGTTTTCGAAACCGTCGAATCCTGGGCGTTCCCAATTGACGTATCTATCTTCCGGAGTGTCGTTAGGCTCCATACCTTAACATCATCACCCAACACTTCGGCTCAATTATCAAAACCCCTCAGCTAAAAATCAAACTCAGCAACAAAACCAAACCAAACACACAATTCGGAACAAAAACAAAACCAAATGAACAATAGCGAAATCAAAACAGAAAAAATAAAAAACCGACTGACCTTGAGAAAAACGGGACTGAATTTTGTGGGGAGTAAAAAATATTTGTCCCGGATCAGAGACTACTTGCAAACCAATATTACACCACGGATAAATTACTATTGCGACAAATTAATATCACTATATATATAGCAAAATATCATATGTCAACTATTCTATTACAATACGAGGAATCGAACCTGAACTCTCCAAAACTTTCCTTATCCTTTTGCCGCTGGACCAAAAGTCACTTGGCACACCAAAATATCGTTTTAATTACTATGGATAAGAACAAACCTATTCCCACCTAATACAACCCGGAGAGCATAGTAGCTTTGTTACCAAAACAGAACAATAATCGCCGAAGTGCAGTAGAAACTAGAAATTGGTCTGAACACACTCAGTTGACTCTTTTCATTGGGACTAAATTCCCTTCCGGGCCCCACCGCCTCTCTCTCTCTCTCTCTCTCTCTCTGTCCGTCTCCTAATTTAGTAATTAGTAATTTTTCTCTCATTTCCTTTTTGCGACTCCCAATACTAAAAAAATTGAAGATCCCGGGGAATCTCAGAAACATTGATATATTTATTTAAAATTATAAAAATAAGTGAAATAAATATGGGGACGAAGCCGTGGCTTCACCCGGCGCCGGCGTACAGGGCGGTGGAGACGTACTGGGACACGGAGGACGACGCGCCGGGTCCCCGATGCAGTCACACATTGACCGCCGTCTCCGCCAGCAAGTCTCACGGCCCCCGCCTCATCCTCTTCGGCGGCGCCACCGCCATCGAAGGCGGCGCCTCCTCCTCCGCCCCCGGCATCAGTTAATTAATTAAGTTGTTTATATGTTAATTAATTAAGCTGTTTGGAAGAGTTGGTTTAACGGAATGTTCCCTGTTTGGTGTAGGGCTAGATGGAGTCACCAACTCAGTTCATTCTTATGATGTGCTTACTAGGAAATGGACCAGGTAATAATAGCGTCTCTTCTTTCTTTTTTTTCCTTTTCGATTTTCCTTTTTCGGGTTCGAAATATGAAGGAATGAGCTGAGTTCTAGGGGGGTAATTGGGGCTTGTCTGTTGATGAAATATTCTGTTGCACTTAGGGTGACGCCAGCAGGGGAGCCGCCCTCCCCTAGGGCGGCGCACGCGGCTGCTGCGGTTGGCACTATGGTCGTCTTTCAGGTGATTTGATTTTGTGGATTGCACCTGCAAGTGATTCATTTTTTCAATTCCTTTTTGGTGTTTATGTTCTTGGCGGTGTTTAATTGATACCGTTTTGTGGGCTGTTCGTAACTTAGGGTGGAATTGGTCCGGCGGGGCACTCCACAGATGATCTTTATGTGCTCGACTTGACCCACGACAAGTTTAAGTGGCACCGGTGAGTACCTCGTATCTGGCTTCTTATGCCTATTTGTGTCGGTGCTGATAGTTAGTTACCTTGTGTTTTGCTAAATTTTATTGTAGAGTAGTCGTCCAGGGTCAGGGTCCCGGTCCTCGCTATGGCCATGTCATGGATTTGGTTGCTCAGAGATATCTTGTTACTGTCAGCGGAAATGATGGTAAGGTTATTACCATGTTCTAGTTCTCCTCACTTTCTCTTTGTTGTTTGCTTAGATAACTTACCCCACTGTTCTGACGATCCTTTTCAGGGAAAAGAGCTCTGTCTGATGCCTGGGTTTTGGACACTGCTCAAAAGCCGTATGCCTGGCAGAGATTAAACCCCGAAGGGGACAGACCCTCTGCTAGAATGTGAGTATTTTTATTTGCAATCGTATTCAAAAATCAAAATTGCACAATTTCTTTGTCAATCTTGTGAAGTTCCGATTTTTTCATTTCTAAGCTGATGTTATCATTGTCATATAGGTATGCAACTGCTAGTGCCCGGTCCGATGGCATGTTTTTGCTTTGTGGTGGAAGAGATGCATCTGGCACGGTAGGACTCTAAAGTGGAACCCGATTAATGTGAACTGGCTTAAATTTAACGTCAGTGAAAATAATATAACTGAGAGGTCAAACTTAAAGGGAAAGTAGGGGCAAATCTGGCAAGATGAACCAGCTAGCATTGTATGCATGACAATTGCCTATTAAAAATTTCAGTTACTTGGACAAGCATATTAGTAAAATGCCCGTCTAGATTGACAATAAATTCCCTATCAGTGGGTACAAGTCACAATATTTGTAATTGTTCTTTGATTATTTCATTGCAAGATGTTTTCAACTGCCTTGTATATCTCATTCTGTTCCTACCATAGATAAGCAAGGGCATGTTAAAACTTGAAAATTTATTTCTATAAAATATATACTCTCGTAATAGGGACATTTTCCATATCTATATATCTACTCACAAATGCACTTAAACAGCCGCTAGGAGATGCTTATGGACTTCTGATGCATAGAAACGGGCAGTGGGAATGGACTCTTGCACCTGGAGTGTCTCCTTCACCTAGGTACCAACATGCTGCAGTAAGTGAATATGAGATTTCTAAAACTTTCTTCATACTGAAAACGTAGAGTTCCTTCTGCCTTCTGGTTGAACACTGAGAACATCTAAAGATACCATTGCAGTTTTAAATATTTTCTTTCTTTTTAGGTCTATATGTTAGTTATACAAGTAACAGTCATCTGGTTAACTCGTTTGTGGCTGCAAACTTATGACTGTTGGTGGCCAGGTTTTTGTTGGTGCACGCTTACATGTAACTGGAGGTACGTTGAAGGGGGGGCGTTCTGTATATGCTGAAGCAGCTGTTGCAGGTAATCTTTTGGTACTTAAAAAACCTTGTGTTCCATGTTAAATGCCACGGAATTCTGACCAGGTTCCGTTTGGGGTAGTGTTGGACACTGCTGCTGGTGTATGGTTGGACAAACATGGGCTTGTAACGGTTCCCAAAACTGGCAAGGGACACACAGAATATGATCCTTCTTTGGAGCTGATGCGTCGTTGTCGCCATGCTTCTGCATCTGTTGGGGTGCGCATCTATGTTTACGGTGGTCTCAGGGGAGGTAAAGATTGCTCGAAAATAACTGAACTTGCTCTAGGGAATAAATAATTCATGAGTTCTGACGAGAAATAATTCACATTGCAAATGTTAATTGTTTGGGCACTAATGCTTCACACTCGTCTTATTGTGTGCTGCAAATAACTATTTTTTCTGGCTTATTTATATAGATCTGCTACTGGGTGATTTTCTGGTTGCGGAAGATTCACCACTTCAACCGGATGCATCCGATAGGAGCGTATCTAGTCCAAGAATGAATCAATCTAATTCAAGCACTTTTTCTCCAACTTCAAAGCCCGATGATTTGCATGAAACCTTTGCTAGCAGTATCAGGTTTGAATCCCTAATGTCACCTTGTTTGTATACGCACTATTGTAAGCCACACTGCTTGAATATGTGAGGTTGTTTGTTGTCCATGTTTAACTCTACACATCACGACTCTGTGCCGTTCTACAGAAGTATGGACAAAAATTCTTTGGAGACGCTCACGAATCTATCTGCTGCGGAAGCTGAAGCAGCTACTGCCGTCTGGCAAGCTGCTCAGGCAGCCTCAACAAATTCGTCCGAAGAGACTCCTGTATCAGATGACCATTCACAAAGAATGGAAGCAACTTCAGATGGCAGGGATGTTGGGGCTGATGTCCGGCTCCATCCTAGAGCTGTATGTCTCCTCTGTTTCTTCCAAATCTATTGGTGTAATGAACATTTTATGCCCAAAAGGGAAATTCTTTGTCATGTTTCATAGGTTGTGGTGGCTAAAGAGGCTGTTGGTAATCTTGGTGGATTGGTGAGGCAGTTATCCTTGGATCAGTTTGAGAATGAAAGCAGACGTATGATTCCTACCACAAACGACCCTGCCAAAAAGTTTTCCAGGCAAAGAAGTCCCCAGGGATTGCATAAGAAGGCAAGCTTTCTTTGCCACGAGCATCCACGATTCATTGTGAAGAATGTTCATATATTACTATGTTGCCCATTCATAATTTGTTGATTAATCTTGCAGATTATTTCGTCGTTGCTTAGGCCTCGGAACTGGAAAGCTCCTGTTAATAGGAGGTTTTTCTTGGATTCTTATGAAGTTGGAGAGCTTTGTTATGCTGCCGAACAGATCTTTATGCATGAACCCACAGTTCTACAGCTGAAAGCACCAGTCAAAGTCTTTGGGGATCTTCATGGTCAGTTTGGTGACCTGATGCGCCTCTTTGATGAATACGGCAATCCATCTACCGCAGGAGACATAACGTAAGTCTTAAACTATATTCATCCAGTGCATTCAAGACCATAACTGCTGATCTGTTTTCGTCTGGATGTAACTTGAACTTTCCGCTGCGGTCTTTTAACCTATAGATTATAAAATGGAGAAGTATTTTTCTTGTTTGATCAGCTTTTACTTTCTTACGTCTCAGGTACATCGACTACCTGTTTTTGGGAGACTATGTTGACCGAGGGCAGCATAGTCTGGAGACTATAACTTTGCTCCTTGCTCTCAAGGCAAACCTCTTTTGTAGCTTTTTTTAACCTTTTTTCTGCATCATGGAACTGCTCTTACGTTTGTTTTCTGATGTTTTGCAGATTGAGTACCCTGAGAATGTTCATCTGATCCGCGGGAACCATGAAGCTGCTGACATAAATGCACTCTTTGGTTTTCGTATAGAGTGCATTGAAAGAATGGTTAGAATAAAACTTGCTGTGTCAGCCATTATTATCCGTATGACACTTTGGGTTATGAATTAAGCTTTGATATACGCAGGGAGAGACTGATGGGATATGGGCGTGGACGCGATTCAATCAACTATTTAACTGTCTTCCACTTGCTGCGCTCATTGAGAAGAAAATTATCTGTATGCATGGTGGCATTGGTAGATCAATTCACTCTGTTGAACAGATAGAGAAACTTGAAAGGCCCATAACAATGGATGCAGGATCCATAGTTCTGATGGATTTGCTGTGGTATGCTACAAATTCAGTTATCTTCTCTTATTTGTCCATCATTCCCCCAAGTTGCATATCCTGTGATGTTATTTCGTGCAGGTCGGACCCTACAGAAAATGATAGTGTTGAGGGATTGAGACCAAATGCTAGAGGACCCGGTCTCGTCACTTTTGGGGTACGCACGTACTATTTATCACTTTTATGTTGGATGCGTTATTGGCTTCACTTTTGTGATACTGTATGCTAAGAAAACTTGGTGTGCATGTCAATTGCAGCCTGATCGAGTAACAGACTTTTGTAAGAAAAACAAGTTGCAGCTAATTATTAGGGCACACGAATGCGTCATGGATGGGTTTGAGAGGTTTGCTCAAGGACAATTGATCACTCTATTCTCCGCAACCAACTATTGTGGTAGGTTGAGTAGCAGTAGCTCGTTCTCCCCCTGTACTGCTATCAGTTCTCACGCCCCGAATTCTTTTAGGAACTGCAAACAATGCTGGAGCTATACTTGTTGTGGGGAGAGGCTTGGTTGTGGTACCAAAGTTGATCCATCCCTTGCCTCCACCCCTTCTGTCACCCGAATGCTCGCCAGAACGGATGATGGACGATACATGGATGCAGGTGAACCTCGTAAAAAAAGCTGATACTTTTGTAAAGCATAGTTTGGTGACATAGTCTGATATTTTTTTCTTTATCTCTGTGGGATTCCTGCAGGAGCTCAACATCCAAAGACCGCCAACTCCAACCAGGGGTCGCCCGCAACCAGATCACGACCGAGGGTCACTTGCTTACATATAGCTTCTGCAAATGCCTGCTTCACCGAATGCTGCTTTCCGAAGCTTCACAGACGAATTTTTGCCCCGAGTAAAACTGTTAGCAGAGAAGGCAAGGAATAAGCAGCAGCATGTTGTAAAGGAGACACAGAAGATAGCGGCTCGTCCCAGTGTATACAACGGCAAGGCGCATTGGCATTCACCTGATGGATAGAGATGGATGGATGGTTGTACCACATGTCCCACATCAGCTTCTTACCAGAGTAGGAGATAGTTTAGTTTGGTCGGTGTTGGTGATTCATAGGAATTGATATGATTTTGTTAGTTACTTTGTAATTTTGTACAGTAACCATAGCAATCAACCAATATTAGTTTGTCATATTTCCAATTGTTCCCCTTTTTTACTTGCTTGTCTATTGATATATCTATTTACAGACAAACATTATAGAAGTGTTTCATGTATTCGTAATCACAACAATAATTATAATTATTGAAATCCTAAAGCCAATAAAAGAACAACTTATGTGTAATGAGAAATTTGTTACTGGTACGGACGAAGGGTTTAGGAGCGGGTCAGGGCAAGGGAGGGAAAATCCTCGAGTGAGGTGAAACGACGCCGTCCTGGACGAACTTGCCGGGGATTGAAGGGTGTGGGACCCACCGGATCTCGCTAATGTTGGGGGTCTCGACGAACGGCATCGTGAACTCGCCCACCTTCTGGAGGCGGCCTCTCTTCCCCGCCCTTAGGACGAGGCCGTTGCCGGTGTATGAGAATATTCCGTTGGTGAGGCGGAGGATGTCTCCGGCCTCAAAAGCCTCGCACTCCTCCCCCCACAGCTGCAAGTGCACCGCCGCCGTGTCGTCCGCCGCCAGACAAACGCACGTGCTCCCTACCCTCGCCGGCCCCGGCGCCGGCGCCTTATCCAGGAGAATCACCTCCGCGTTCACGTTGTTCTGCGCCGCCGGCTCTATGTCCCTCACCCGTGTCCTCGTCGTCATCGTCCCCTAATTATGTACAATTTACACCGGAAAGTAAAAACGACGATATTAAAAAATGATTTTTAAAATTTGAAGAACCCTAACCCGGTGGGCTTCTTGGTGGACCCTTCAAAATGTTATTGGGGTTTGAAATGAGTTGGGCCCCCATAAATAACTAGGCCCATACTCCTCAATTTCATTAGGGTTTGGAATATCGACGAGACATTGAATTACCGAACGGCGGCGTATTGGTCAGCCATCTTTTTTATGTCTTCAAATTTCTAAAACCCTCCTCTTCCTTAAAACCCTAATAAGCACTAGACGCAAAAACTCGATTCTACCCTCTCCATCTCCCAAAAATGGCGGAGGAAACCCTATACCACCGATCCGACGCCGTATCGAAGACGTTCCCGGTGAAGCCGAAGCTCCGACCAAAGCCCAAAGCCCCGTCTAAATCCCCGGAGTCCAAGTACTGGGCCTCTTTCAAGTCCCACCAAATCCGAAACCTAGAATCCCCAATCCCCTCCATCGGATTCTCCCCCGACCCGACCTCTCGGATCTTCGCGGCGTCTCACTCCACCTCCCTCGCTCTCTACTCCGTCGCCACGCTCGAGCCAGTCTCCACCATCACCCGCTTCTCCGACGTCGTCACCTCCTTCTCGTTCCGGTCCGACGGCGCCCTACTCGCCGCCTCTGATCTCTCCGGCCTCGTCCAGGTCTTCAGCGTCAAGAGCATCTCCGCGTCCAGCTCCTCTGACGGGTTCAGCCTCAAGAAGCGGGCTCCGCTCCGACGCCTCCGTTCGCATACCCGCCCGGTAAGGCTCGTCAGGTACCCGCATTTTGATAGGGCTCATTTGGTGTCAGGTGGGGACGATGCGATTGTTAAGTATTGGGATGTGGTTGGGGAGAGCGTGGTCGATGACTTGGTCGGGCATAGGGATTATGTTAGGTGCGGTGACTGGTCGCCTGTTAATGACGGGATTTTTGCTAGCGGGTCGTATGATCACACGGTGAAGCTTTGGGATGTTAGGGCGGAAGGGAAGAAGAGTGTTTTGGATATTAACCATGGGAAGCCCGTGGAGGACTTGGTGTTCTTGCCGTCCGGTGGGATGGTGGCCACTGCGGGAGGGAATTGTGTGAAGATATGGGATGTGATTGGGGGAGGGAGGCTGGTTTATTCTATGGAGACTCATAATAAGACGGTTACCGGGCTTTCCGTTGGGAGGCTGGGGAAGGAAGGGGAGGAAGAGTACAGGTTGTTGAGTGTGGCTTTGGATGGGTATATGAAGGTGTTTGATTTTGGGAGGATGAAGGTTATGCATTCGATGAGCTTTCCAGCCCCGCTTATGTCAGTGGCAGTATCACCAGATAGTAGAACACGGGTTATTGGTACCTCGAATGGGAGCATTTTTGTCGGGAAGAGGAAGGTGAAAGCGGGCACTGAAGCAGAAGTAGGGTTTGGATCATTAGATCCTTTTAAGTTAGGGAGAGTGGAGGAGCCTCGAAGACGGGGTTTGAAGCCTTCATACTTTAGGTACTTTAATAAGGGTCAGGGAGAGAAGCCAGAGGAAGGGGATCAAGAGATAGTGAATCAGAAAAGGGTGAAGTTGGCGATGCATGATAAACTGTTGAAGAAGTTCAGGCACAAGGAAGCTCTGGTTTTGGTGCTGGGTGGTCAGAACCCGGAGAATACAGTGGCAGTGATGGAGGAACTGGTTTCTCGTAGAAAGCTGTTGAAATGTGTTTCAAACTTGGACGAAGAGGAGCTTGGTTTGTTGATGGGGTTCTTGCAAAAGTACGCGACTGTTCCGAGGCATGCCAGGTTTTTGATGGGGTTGACCAAGAAGGTTCTCGAGGTTCGGGCTGAGGATATCAGAGCTTCTGATGCATTGAGAGGACATATCAGGAATTTAAGGCGGTCGGTGGACGAGGAGATTAGGATACAGAATTCGTTGCAAGAAATTCAAGGCGTAATTTCTCCGTTGCTAAGAATTGCTGGAAGAAGGTGAAACTTAACAGGTGGCATGCTTGGCGTTGCCATTGTTCCGTAGCCATGAAAGAATACTATAAAGGTGTTGGGTTCGGGCAAAGTGAGAGAGTCTATGTTGTCCCTCCGGCATTGTACGTGAAAGAGTGCCAGTGACAGGGATGGGACTTATCCCATGGAAATCTGTTGCAAATGAAGGAATGAATCAAGTTTCCGTTCCCAGATTTTCTTCGGTCAAGCCCACTGGTTTGTTCTTGAGTTATACATACATGCTGTCGTCAATGTGTACTGTTCGAGAACTTTTTTGGATCAGATGTCCAAATTTTGACAAGGATTGAATTTAGTTAATGTTTTAATTTTATTTTTTTTTTGTTTATACTACCTGTTATTTGTTGAATAATTTAAGTATCCAAACTAGAGACCTAATTAAACTATCCAAACTTCTACCAAAAAAAAATAAATTAAACTATCCAAACTCGAGTTCTAATTAAACTTGAACAACTTTCGTAATCAATTGTCAACCTGTTTTTTACAAGATAATCTGTTATGTTGTGAACTGTGTTCCTAAATTGACACGGTTTGAACATTCCATCCAATTAGCTTCTAACTAGGGATTAATGTTGCTACGCCATTTTATATCCCGACAAAATTCTTAAAGAATTCGAATTAGGAAAGAACGAATCCCTGACGAAGATCGATTATTCCATCGCTGAAGTTACAAGTTTTGATGCTAAAATCTGGCGTAGCTATCTTATGCAGACAGGGAGAGGCGTTGGATGTTGGAACTTCGTCACAGAAACAAATTTTTTTTCTTCCTAGTTTGTCGTTCGCCAAGATTCTGCAAATGACGAGGGTCCATCAAAGGCGAGGGAACGGAACAAGTACGGAAGATGTAACACTAGATTAACCGTTCCAACGAGTAGATGTGTCTTTCTCAACCAGTCGTTAATTCCGAATATGGAGGGCCGTTTAACCTTAACATTTATATCAACTCTAGCTGAGTATGAAAGGAACTATGCTGCACGATCCGAAAATTATCTATGCCCAATACGTCTGGACAAAAATATATACATGCCACGAGTGTTAATCATCCTTGTGTTATGTCCCTGCAATTAAAAAGAAAAACAGGGTGAGTTGTTAAGATCAGCAAACAGTAAGAAGCATCTGGTAAATATGTATGCAACATTGAGGCTCCTATAGTCTCGGTCAACATTCAATTCCTCTCGTCCTCTAAACACCTGAGCATCAAATAGAAAAGGGCAGACTAAGGGCACGGCTCTGACTAGTAGAACAGCAAGGAAAAGGCAGGGTGGAGAGCTGAGACTCCGGTTGTTTGGTGCAGGATTCGCACAAAATATTTTATCCATGTGCAGAAAGGACAAACATCAAAGAAGTTGTTTGCAGGTTCGAACGATTCACTAAGCTTCATATCTGACTGACCCAACGCTAAAAAAGATGACATACAACGTGCATAATGTGATGTGCATGTGCAGTCATTCTGCTCTCTTCCTAAACGATTAGAATGGTATGATTATCCAGTATAAATCACTATTTACCTGAGTTTTTGGATGCTTCTTTCCTCGTTTGGCCTTTGTTTCCATCTTGTGAGACTCTCAGTGCCCTCAACTTGGCTGATGCCCTAATGGAGTTTATCAAAGGAACATCTTCATCTTCATCATCTAGTTTATCTTCTTCTTCTTGATCCTGATCTGATGCACTAATTGAATCCTCATCCTCACTTGAACTTTGCTCATTAAACAACCTCTTTCCTTCAATGTTGCGTCGCTTCCTTGGACGACCTCTACGTTTAGCAGTGCCCCCATCTTTCTCATCTGCAGTGTATCAATAAGATTAAAACCCAACTCATATGGAGCTTTCACCTAGTGTATGATTAGGCTTAGCAAAGTGCAAAATCACGCTCATAAGTTTCCTGAAGAACATAACCAGCTCCAAAGCAAGCGCCATGAATTGAACTATTAAGATCAAGGAATGATAGATAAGCAATTTTCCATTAACAGCTAAAATAAAAGAGATATATTACCTACATTTACTGGTACTTTATCATATAGCACCTCATGTTTATCACTTCTGTTTAAGA
The DNA here is from genome assembly GCA_012979155.1 of Hypericum perforatum. Lineage (NCBI taxonomy): Eukaryota > Viridiplantae > Streptophyta > Magnoliopsida > Malpighiales > Hypericaceae > Hypericum > Hypericum perforatum. The sequence goes on along the minus strand of SOPF01028937.1, from coordinate 9,384 downwards.
GGGAAAAAAAGAAACGTACCAGCTAAGCCTTCATTCTTTAAATACTTTTCCCGTAAGGTGTCAACAAAGTTGAAGTAGGGACGCCAGCCACTAGGATCTTCATCTGTGTTGACATTCTTGGTCCGGCTTTGGACATCCTTAAGACTGGAAACCATCAAAATGAAAATGCCAGTACATTCTCTAAACTGTAAGCCATGGTTATTCCTAGTTGCAGAAAATTGACTAGAGAAGCAGTAGTTTAGTGACCAGTTCTCAAGTCGAACTATAACATTAAGATATGACACACTTACATGTCCAGAATGTCAGGTGTCGGAAGTTTAGACACAAAATGAATCACAGAGCCCTCCAGAAAAGAGAGCTGCTTGGGAGCTTCTATGAAAGCATATTCAATACCATCCTTGACTATTCTTGAAATATCTGAAATGTGTTTATTCCGAGCAGCACCCACAAATGTTCCAGAGAGTCGAGCAGCCAAATCTTTGCATTCACTATAGGACTTGATTGCAGCAGACTCGTCCCCGTTTTTGGAAAGTTCCACCAGATGCCGTCCATAGGCCTAATCAGAACAAGCAAACATGTAAATGAAAACTTAGCATCGTCATGTGCATCACTGTTCCAAGTAAATGAATTTTGTAACATACTCAATATTTGGACTGTCAAAAACCAAGCCATGAAACGCATTCTGAGATGCATTCAAATCTATAACAGACAGCAGGTTAAGTATGCAAGTGTCCCTTATCTTCGTCACATGCACCAAATGATAAACAGAAACAGAGCCTCCAGGGAAACCACCTAGCCTTGAGGGAGAATTAAACATGTAAGAAAATTACACTAGTATTTTCTAGTCCTAGGGTGAATGGAAATGGTAGGAGCACGCCCATAGATTAGAGCAAGAAACTTCAACTGGTAAAGAAGAAACTCCTACTATCGTCCTACTATCGTATGGGCTTCATCCTTTCCAGGACTAATCAAAATATTGACGAGCATTAAAAAGAAATTAGCATATAACATCAAGCAAACAAAAGACATGATGATCTTTCAATAGGTCTCACCTTTTTCATAGCTTCTAGAAAAACATTTCCAATGTCTTCATTTTTTTTCTTCAGAACAGTAATTAGATGCTTGACTATCTCTGAAACGCTAGTTCCATGCATCACGAAATGAGAAATTATCTCTGGACAGAGATATTCCTGCATCCGATAGAGAGAAGTTTTGATCTACCTCTAAAAGCAGCAGCAAAAGTTGAAACAATAGGAAGAGAAAATGAATTGAATGGAGCTCAAATATCAAGGTGATTATGGTCATTGGGTCTTGGACGATTAGATACATCAAGACAGACAAAGCAATAAACCCCTGCTTGAACCAGACATTCTTACCCTGGAGACTGTGTCACTAGCAACCAACTTGGCAGCAGCTATCATCACAGCATCCCTATTTGTCTCGTCGACATACTCTTTGTTAAGCTCTTCATCATCTGTCCCATCTGTGATGGACGTCCAGTATAAATGGAGAAATACACAAACAAACAGACGTCAATTTCATAACTCATTGATAATGTCAACTAATATTGAAGTAGTTGGATCAAGTTAAAACAGCAAATCACTGCAGCTACGCAACAGAAGAATCAACTGTAAAAAGTCAAAAACACCAGAAACAATCTTTTCTAGAAATGCTGAAAAACCTATCGATAAATATGCTAACCCGAAGTGTTAAGCTGCTGCTCACAAAGTTGCCAGAACCTTTGAAGAACAGAAGCATCTGGGCAGTATCCCAAACATTTCACCTTTGTTGAAGAAAAATTAGTCTTTCTGAACAACAACCACGCTTCTGCAAGAACTATACATACCTGGGAAAATAGAGCTCTCTTGTTACAAAAGAAAACTTGTAATGTCCAACCAAAAAAACCCGTAACTAATATAAAGTTACAATACACTTGAACAGAAAACTTGAAATCCAATAACAAAGTAAACGTGTACCCTGGAAGCTAGCTGATTTCCACATTTGAAGCTTTCATTTTCTTCATGTGGGGAGCCCAGAAAGTACTCCAGTTCTTCAAACAATGCATTGCGTGTAGTCAGAAGCGAGGATAGTGATGCTTCTGAGACAGTTCCACTCTCTGTAATAGATTGCAGAGACCATGCCACTTGCAAATACATATTGAGAATCAAAAAACTGACTACCTGGAAGAGAAAATCATAAATAAGTTTGATGGACTATACAAAAGTAACAAAACACATTTTAAACATAATCCTCACTCATACCTCTTCATCAACATTTCTGAAAATGCGAAGAACACTAGCAAGATCTTCAAAGAGGCCATCAGCAAATAGTGCCTTCGACAATTGAAGTTCATATAATCTTTTCGAATTCACCAGGAGAGAATATTCATCACCGTTCTGCAAGGAAGATTATTTTCTATGTCATCCTTTTCACCAACTTCAATAATTTGGATGAAAAAAGAGATGGAACAATACCGCTGCTTCCTTCATCGCTAACTTTAGCTTAGCAATAAGCTCATCTTCAAGGCTTTTCAATTTATTGCGAGCATAGTCCTTCAGCTCTCCTTTACTCTCCGACGAACAGAAGTTAATGGCCTTCACACAGGACCTCAAAGCATCCTTGTCACTGTGCTTGAAGAATGCCTCTTTCATGAGCTGAAGAATATTTTTGAAATTCTGAAAATACAAGCATCAGCAACCAGACCAAGTGTAACCCTGTATGAAAAGATTTAGCATATTTTGTAATGCTTACCTGCTCCTGCCGCTTAAGAGAATAAAGCTCCAGATTCAAATGCAAAGCAATCTCAATAAGTGCAGGTACTTTAGTTTGGTCAGCCATGAATTTACGTAGAAGTAAAGGGTAATTCTTCATCATGGCAACTGTTATGTCTCTTCTGTTGTTCTCAAACATTTCCTGGATATGCAATAGTAGATTTCAGTACTCCGCAACATGGTAAATCAAAGAAACTTTATCATACTATTGTATGTGGCATTCTCTTATTTGGACAACTTTCTTTTATTTGACCATACCCAAAGAACATAGAACAACGGTCTTGTGGTCAATACAAATAAAATGGCAAACGATTGTTTCTCCAAAAAACTGCCATTTATTTTCCTAAAATTAAGGGTAAAAAAAGTAAATTAAATGTGTGAAACAAATACAACAACCTTCTGTGCCTTATTGTAATATTGCTTTCGATTATCTGTAGCTGGAACAATCCTCTCTCCAACAGCTTTTCTGACAGATGCAGACAGAAGCCTAACCAAATTAGTAGCATCTTCATCCGCGAGGTTCTCATCCAATAACATGGATATCATACATTTCCAGTCCTGCAAGTTAAAAACAATGTTGCTCACAAAGATGAAAAGTGAATAATTGTAATACTTCTCCCAGTAGTTATTAAGTTCTAAAAGATTTACATTATGGAATAATGCCAGCAAGAACTAAACAACAGGAGATAGATCATTGTCAAAAAGTCAATCAGGAGAATAAATACGGACTTCAAGTTATGCAGGGCAGATGGCAGTGAGATAGTGGCATAACTGTTGAAGAGTATCTCACGTCGAAAGTTGCAAGTGGGATGGGTTGGTTTATAAGATAGGAAGATCCACCTACTCATCACCTTAAGGTTTTGGGTAGGAAATGGAAATTCCTATAAAGACTGGTTAATGCCATCTCTTCTCCTTAACCTATTACCATCAAAGTTTTAGGAAACAGAAGCCACACCTTCATTGCTCTCATGTACTCCCAAACATCATCAATAACATAAATACTGAGGATTTGGTCAGTTGAAAACTCCCGCAGAATCTGCAACATTCTACGGAGATGGACCTCAGAAGAGTCACTCTCATCTGCAACCACGTTGTTTTAATTGTCAATTCAAAGATTGTTGCAAGTTATGAAAACCCACACTTCAGACAGGAAACAAACCATTTGATCCAGATTGGGAGTTATTGAACTTCTGAGCAATCAAATGATCATAGACTAACTCCCCTATTGCGCGCCTAATCTCTGCTGGGTCGTCTATGAGCAGATCATATAAAGGACCTAAATCCTCATCAGGTAGAAGCTGATGCCTGTATGACCACCACGGACATCTTTAGATTTTGTGCCTCATCGATGTCAACTGATTTGGAAGCACAAATTAGTTTAACAGAAACCATGACTTTGTAAGAAGATAACTACCTTAGCAATTGTTTCACAAGTCCAATGGCACTAACAGCAACAGAAACATCAATGTCATCAGCAAGTTCAATCATTCGACGAGAAAATCGTTCAGTAAATAGACCGAGAGTAGGCACATTGTCATCCACGTCATAAAGATTTTGTAATGCCAGGACAGACGCTTTTCTTACACCAGCATTCTGAAGACCAAAACAAAAAAAACACATCGTTAATTAACTTTTGCAAGTATACAATCAGAGACAACTGATAAAAATAAATTCATTGCAACAACTTACTTTATCATTCATTGTCCAACCAAGATATTTTAGGTATAAATCTTGTAAGAACATTGATGGATATGAAAAAATCCAGATACCAAGTGACTCTATGCACAATATCCTGATGTTAGGATCAATATCACGGTATCGGTGCACAAACAACCTGAAAAGGAACGAAATCTTAAATTTAGAAGCTACCTCAAAGACATGTAAAATCGTTAATATAAGATAGATTGGATAAATCAGGCAAAGCTGTTAAAAACAAAACAACCTTACCCAGTAAAGATTTTGCGCATCATGTCTTCTAACACAAGTACACTATCATGAGTAGTTGATAGCCTCTTGTTCAGTGACTCGAGGCGAGGCCCCTCAGCATGTTTCTTTTTCTCAGTATTTAATTGTCTCTGAGTAGTCTCTCTTTGAGCACCAAGTGCTTTAGCAACCTTGATGAAGGACGTAACTAGTTGAAGACCCATCAAAGTAGCAACTTGACGGTAGACTCTCGGAGGAGTGCTGCTCATAAAAGATGGAATTACTTTAGGTGGATGCTTCTACAATAAAAAACATTTGAGGCTTCACAAGGATTTGGTACTGACCATGAGAGGGCTATTATGTAGTCCATGCATTTGTCAAACAAAACCTTATCAAACAGTGGCCCATCTTGGCACTCAACAACTAAGTTATCCCAGAATGAGATAAGGTTATCTTTGAAGTACTTGAAATCCTTCTTTTTTGAACTTTGGTAATCTTCAACTTCTCCCTGTAGGACCAAATGGGTTAAAAAAAAACCTCTGGGTGCGATAACGTGGTTCATAAGTCTGATCTATCATCACATTAAACAGTTCAATGGAAATCAAGTGTCAAGTTGGAAAGAAAAGAAACACAGGCCATAACATACTCTTCTAGCCAGATTGACAAGGGCAACCACAACGTCATCCACATCAGTCTCGTCTAGCAACTCCGTCTCAATATGATGCTTCGCGCCACATGCCTGCAGTGATAATGGATATCTGACATCAACTCTTCTATATCCAACACGAGAGAGACGCAACAGTCACAAAACCAGTACCCCCTGTCCTTGATTTCAAAGTAAGGGTTGTTGACACGGCTCACACAGTCATCATAAATCCTAGATAAATGTATAATCTGGCCAAAACATTACCTCAAACAGCATAGTCAGGAGCTCAACAATGGCAGGTTTTGGATCCTGTTCATAGCGCTGAACCCAACGCGTCACAACTTGCGGAATCTGTCTTCCGTTACCTTTAATAACCCCTGAAAAGAGAAACAGAGAAACTGCCATCAATTTCGAAATCGATCACACAGGAACACACGCTCCTCGAAAAGGACACAACTCCACGAAATACAACTCCTTCCCGTAATTCAGATGCTGACCACAGAAATGCTACACAACAACATAATTGAAGAATAGCAAAATCTACCGATGAGGGATTGGTCGGAGTTGTCATCAGCAGCAGCGGCCGAGGGGCCAACGGAAGGGCGGCCCCGCTTAGCCTTACGGGGGCGTGCATCCTCGGAACCTTCGGGCGAACCCTCCCGATCCGGCTCGTCGCTGGCGTCGCTGGACCTGTCCGGGTCAAAGCGAGCAGGGCGGTTCCTACTCCTCTTCTGTTCCCACCAGAAAAAAACCAAGGATTATAAACAGAACCAAAGCGAGCAAGTAGAGACAGAGACGAGGACTAACCGGGCGGCCACGTGGCTTCTCCTCCGGGTTAAGGGGTGCATCCTCCTCCATCGCCTAGGGTTCCCAGACCGGAGATAATAGATCCCTAACTTCCAAACCTAACACACAAAATCCGTGGGAGCAAGGTAGCTTCTTCTTCGTCCTTGCCCTATCCCTAGCCCAAGTCTACTACTCTGTTTGCTAGTGTTCCTAATTTCTTTTTAGATAACTAATTTTAGTTAATATTCATTTCTAGAGCGAGACAGGAGGGATTTCTCCCGCCCAAATAATTTTCGCTCCGTATTTTATTTTCTTCATTTTCTTTTTTTTGGTTGAATTCCGGCTTTTACTCAAGTTTTTATATCTGAGAAGGAATTTATATATTTTTTTTTTTAATCAAGCAAGTTCGTTCATTCAAGAAAGAGAATCAAGTAACAATAAGATGACAGCTACCCAATCAACATGAAAAGTATTATGTCACTACATCTAATTTAAACAATCAGCAATACAATTATTTGAATTGATGTGACTCAAAATAAATTTAAAAAAATTATCATGAACTCTTTTAAGATCATAAATAAGTTTTTCAAGTTGCCAAATCACATGCGAATTGGTTGAATAACAATCATGAAGGCTATTTCGCTAATAAGGTCGTATTAAAGACTTGGAAATCCTTAAAACCAAGGGCTCCCATCTTCTTGGAGTCAGTTAATTTGTCTCAACCGACCGAGTGGGTCTTGTTTTTATCTACATTTTCCGACCATCAAAAATTAGCTAATAGACTAATGACTACTAAACTTCTTACAAAAGGTGGCTGGGAAAAGTAGACATCGCATGGCATAGCTTGGGATAGAGGTGAGAACCAACTTAATTAGGATTTCTTGACCTGCCATAAAGAGCAAATTTTGTTTCCAATTAGTTCGGTCTATCGGATTCATACCAAGGATATGACAAATTCGAGACTTGATCCCCATTGTATCCCACTTAACAAAGCATACACTTGGCTTATGAAAGTTAATCTCTTGTTCTGAGGTTGTTGTAAAGTCCACAAGCAGCTTCTTATAGTTATTGATTTCAATCATGAAAATTTTTCCGAATAACAAAGTGTCATTCGTAAAGAGAATACGAGTAATGAGAAAAAAAAGTCGATTAAAAAGGAAGCCATAGATGTGCTTATTTAGTTGGTGAAATCTAACATAATGTGCAAGCGCATCAGAGACAAACAAATAGAGGAGATTGTGACACCATATGTGCAGTCTCACAACCAGCTAGCAGATATCTTTACAAAAAGACTTTGAAAACCTCAGTTGTTGACCCCATGTTCCAAGCTAAGGATGCTTGATATATATGCTCCAGCTTCAAGGGGAGTCTAGACGGGTATTAGTCTAAGTTTGAATTTATTAATGAGAAGTATTTTTGATGACTATGGACAAATTCATCTTTTGAAAGTTAGATTTCAAAGAATGGAAAGTTTCGTGGACAATGATGAGGCTATCTTCAGTACAACAATTTTTCACAAAAGTGTCTTGACTATCATGTATAACATGTTCCATTAACTACCTAAGCCTATTAGCTAAGATTTTAGCATACACCTTATATGCAAAATTGCATAACTCAATAGGCCTAAAATCATGAACCTCTACACGATTCTTGATTTTTATGGTCAGAACAATATAGATCTTATTAAGCTCTTCGGGCACATTGGCAGTAAAAAACATGCTTCAAATAAGAGCCGTAAGGTCTTTGGTAACAATATCCCGATAGGTTTGGAAGTATGGTCTAGTTACAATCTATGTATTCTTTTTAGAAAGATCCATCTGAGGGCTAAATCCAGTCGTATCTTTGGAACAGCCATCTCCCATCCAACAGAATTTGATGCATTTTTGTACACAAAATTTCCAATTTTAGATGAAGTAATTGAACTTGTAACCTTCGTAAACAAAGAAAGGAATTCTAGAACTGGAGGCCGAGAGGCAACTTGCAAGTAGGAGAATGTGGTTTAGAAGCTAGGAACAGTGTTGGCTCCAAGTATTTGAGCTTCTGCCTAACATACTCGAATTTTGATATAAAACAAAGCAAACAGTTACAATTTTGATATAAAACAAAGCAAACAGTGTTGTAAGTTTTGATATAAAACAAAGCAAACAGTGTTGTAAGGTTGTCCGACCGATTTAACTACCGATTTTTTAAACCAATGTTAATCCGACAATAATATGGCAGCCGGCATTCTAATTATATGCACATAAAGAGGAACATGCTAATTCTCCATGAGCAAAGCAGACAGGCCTTCTTCTTTATACTTAAATGATACATCTATTCTGAAAATCACGACCCACATAACATAAACTTGCTAGACTGTACCAGAGTCTGAAATCGAAGTGATCACCGATTAAATAACAAATGATACATATATGAACAAGCCAAACTTGAACTTTCCAGTTCCTATGCACCGGCGGAAGCTAGGGCAATTTTTTCAAGAGAGACTAGTTGTGATTGACTTAATGAACTAAGTGGTAGATCAGGAAGTATTGGCCATAGAGTCGATGAGGAGCTGGTATCCTTCAGGTACTGCTGTCTGTTTCTGAACGCACTCCGCCAGGGCAGGAACATCTGAGCTGAGGTCAAGAAATTTAGCTACAAATAGTAAAAGATGGAAATCGGAAATCCGTTTCACGAATGGAAGACTTCTTGCCCGATCCAGATGGCTCCTGAGAGCCCTCATTGCGACTTGAGTTATCCTATTCTCAATAGGAAAGTTCGCTGAAAGAGGACCCTGCAAATGAAAAAAAAAAACATAAGCAAGGTCATTCCAATTATATTGGACAGGAGAAGGAAGGTGTAAAGCAACATAAAAGCACCCGAAGCTGTCATATTCATAATGCTTCAAAGGGATAGATGACTGATAAACTTTGGGAAAAAATTTACTCGAAAAAGAAAGAACTTGGTAGCATTGCAAAATATGCTTCATATATCGTTGTTTCCTTAACATGACTGCCTCGGATAGCAAGCAAGCCCAAAGCTTCATCCGCACACTAAATTGACTTCTAAACTTTTCAACACCAAGGATTGTGATATTACATCATAGAAAAACATATTTTACCATCCACCTTCTCAGTCAACAAAATGAGATCTCAAATCACTAAAACTACGGGTCTTCTAGTAATGTTCAGGCGAAAGATCCCAACTTTAAGTACATCAACAAGATAGAAACTTTGAGTTGCACACATCAACATCTTCCCCTCTCTATCGGACCGATAC
>SOPF01028936.1:0-11394 GCA_012979155.1 Hypericum perforatum | reverse complement strand
GACTGGTGCGATAGGGGAATATCCAGCCAAAACATTTACTCCAGGAGTACTCACATCAGGCTACAAAATAATATCAATATAATTTGAATTCTAAACCAGACACAATTGAATACGTAATCAAATTGGCAAGAAGGAAACAAATACCTTCATAATTTCTTGCAAAGTCGGATTTGGTCCACATAAAAAGAAGCGAGCAACTATAGGTGCAGAAGGATCCTCAATTGCTTCACTAGGCAATATTGTTCCCACAGGAGCTCTACAAGGACATGTCTCATACTTAATCCCTCGAATGTAAGAAGGATTCATATCCATGTGAACATAGTAAAACTTTTATGTCAAAAAGTGACAACTTACTTTGTTGTGTTCAACTAGGATATGGTAGCTACGTAATCTGCATTACTTATAGCCAATCCAGGAAATGGGAGAACTACGGAATTATCCGCATCGTCTTCGTCATTCTGATAGATGATTCCAATAGCACTTTGATTAAGTGTATACGAATATCACCGAAGTCCAAACCAACCGCTATTTTCTCCTTGAATTCAGTACTGACATAACAAACATCTAAACATCTTTTGTTAGATAAATAGAAGATTCTTAAAAAAACAATTCACCAAGGAAACATAGTAAGCTATTCTGAATTGGATATGATAAATTACCTTGTAAGGACATTTACAAGCGGAAAGTTGGTTCCATTTAGACTAAAAGAATTAACTGTCAACCCCTGATGAAGTCAAAAGCTCGATAATGATTGTTATTATTATTATTATAAGTATATTGTGATAGTATATCAAAATTCAAAAGAAGAGGACGAGAAACATACAACTAGAGTCTTTCCATTCCCAAGAATAGCCTTAGCAATGATGCGACGATCCATGCTACTTGCTGCAACAGAGATCATCCATGGCGCAACACTTGTAATGCTTCCATAACTAATATTATACTCATTGCCTCCAGTATTAACTGTAAGAACTCCTTTGGCCATTCCATGGAAGGCACCAATTGCAATGGGATCCTGATCCACGGGTGTGACTTGGTCAGATCCTATAGACACGCTTAGTATGTCAACTCCATCTGCAATGGCATCGTCAAAAGAAACCAATAAACTAGCACTATCACACGAGTCGCATGCTTTATATGCAGCAATCCTTGCCGATGGAACATCACCCCTCACTGTGCCTTGTGCTATACCATAGAAGGATATATTTTTTACAGCAACACCCGCCGCAATTGATGCAGTATGGGATCCATGGCTTTGCTCATCCCTTGCGGACTTCGCCGAGCCGTAATATCTAGCTCCAATCAACTTGCTACAAACAAAAATGGTTTATTAAAATTATTTAATTGTGTATCTTCAAATATCTTTAGATTATGATCTAAAATACATTGCAGATAACCCACTTGTTACAAGTAAAGTTGACGCCGCCTTTACAAACTCTCTTCCACTTTTTCGGAGGAGGGCCAAAACCTTCAACACTGAAACTTGGCAGTTCAGGCCATATTCCAGTGTCGATGACTCCGATGATAATATCGCTCTCTAACTGTAGATTCCGACTAGCTGTCTCAGCAAGCCCCAAGAAATTCCATGATCTTGTGGTTAAGAGATCATATTTCTTATTAGGGAAAACAGAGACAACATCCTCCGTATCTGAGTCAGATACAACACCAAAGTAAAAGTGCAGTCCAACATTAGTTACAGCACATAAAAAATTGTAGTTTCTTTGACTCACCATATAACACTTCTACTTCACTACGAGTTAACTTGGCAGCAAATCCATTAAAACTTCTGTTGTAGTTTCTAACTATCAGATTTTCTTGAAAGCTGGATCAAAGGGACAATAATCGTTGATGAGACCAGAGAACATCTTAACAATTAATACCAAAATTATACCTTTGCCCGACAACTTTTTGGAGCAAACTAACGTGGTGCGACGATGGTGTGTATAGTTGATTTTTCGGAAGTGACCCCATATACACAATATACACCTGCAAATCATTTATAGATTAGAAATTCAACTAACACTTTGGGACATATTATGTATTATTTCTTAGCTGGATAAAAATTTGCCTTTCGTTCTTGGTCAACGCCAGCAGAAATCGGGCTCACAAAGAAGACGAGTAGAGATGTTAAACTAGCAAGCAGCAAACGTGTGAAGTTTGACATTTTTAGCGTTTAAGTCCGAAGAACGACTTTTTTAAAAAAAATATAAGAATACAATGAAAGATCAATGGTGTATTATTGGTCTTATGTATATATTACGATAATGAATATGGCAACAAAACCTATCCAAATCCATTTTATTTATGTTAATTGTGTCAAGATTGGAAGAAAATCAGATCCTTCTATATAAGAAAACCGTGACCTTCCATGTATGTTTTGTTTTTTTAATATAAGGAATATCTTCCAAAGACATTCAAATTTCTATAAAAGAACTAACTGCCTAGAACACATTTTAAATTTTTTTTTTGAGATCAAGAACACATTTTAATTTAGCAACAAGTCTCTAATTCAAATCTATTAATTATGTTAACCTTTGTAATATTGTTGATTAGTTGACCTATGACAATCAAACAATTAGATCAACTAGTTAGAACATTTTTTTAAGTTAATCAGTTCTCAAATTTCAATCTTTCTGGAAAATGTATTAAGTTAGTGATTATGAAATGATGTAGACTTTTGAGGTGTCTCGACTGTTTTATATTATTCTCAACACAATATACCTTTGCTCGACAATTTTTTGGAGCAAACTAGAATGGTGTGATGATGTTGTGTATAGTTGATTCTTCGGAAGTGATCCCATATGCACAATATGCACCTACAAAATATTTAGCTGAGAAAGCCAACTGGCATTTTATGACATATCTGACGTATCATTTCTTAGCTTGATAAGTTCAAACAACTCTTGGTTTCCACATTAGGATAAACATTTGCCTTTCGTTCTTGGTCAACACTAGCAGAAGTGAGGCTCCGCGATGAGGACGAGTAAAGATGTTAAACCAACAAGGAGCAAATATTTGAAGTTCACCATTTTCAGCTTTTGAGTCCGAAGAAAGACTTTATTGTAAGAATGAAGGGAAAGAACAATGATGTCTTGTTGGTATATATGTATTAAGGCGCTGAATATGATAACAATGATCTATTTCGTTTATTTCAATTGTATCAAGATTGGAATGAAACCAGAGCCTTCCATGTACGATCAATTAATTGTGTCACATTTGGAATGAAACCATGTATGTGTTGCTACTTGATATGTCAATACTTTTCAAATACGCTCAAATTTTCCTAAAAAGAACTTATATGCAGATCATTTTAATTTAGCAAAAAGTAAATGTACGAATTATGTTAACCTTTGTGATATTGTTGATCTTTTTTTGAGTTTTTAAGAACAAATATGAGTCTTATAGATGTATTAAGTCAATGATTATGACAAATAAAACCATGTACTAAATATGCAATTGTGTCAAGATTGGAAGGAAACCAAAATCAATAATGATATTAAAAGAATCAAATTTACAGTAAAAAATCAATTTTACCTGATATTTCTCAATCAAAATTTTATGATACTCTCTACATATCAAATCACCATTTTATATCTCCCGAAAACTTATGACATGTGCATAAATAAGGATACTCCATTAATATAAAAGTGCAATGAAAATATAAGGTATAAGATCTTGACAATAATATCATTTATGTGGACTTGAAATTTTTATTTAGATAGTGACCTTGAGTTTACTAATGATATGATATGCATTGTGGTTCCCTAGGGTTAGGGCTTCTCCTCGTTATCTTACGAGCTTACTCCTAGGGTTCTAGGTTTTTACGTAGTTTTTCCATCTTTTCCACTTTTTTCCACCAAATTCCACCAAAATTTTTAGATTAGTTCGTCGAATCTATTAGAGCAGGTCCGTGGAAGAAAACTTGAAGCGTTTTAATTCTTAGAGGCCTTCTGAGAGTCTAGGTATAGGTAAGGGTATATACGGGTAGAACAGGTCATCTTGAGTCGGGAGGGTAGAGTCCTTCTTTAGGGCGGGCTCAACATGGAGGAGGGAGATGGTGGGAGAGAGGGTGGGGGTAAGGGAAAGGGAATATTACTGGGTACGAGTGATTTGGGTGAATCATCGCGGCAGGAAGCATGCGATAAGGCAGACGAAGAGGAAATTACCGATCTCATGTGTGGTTTGTCCATCCCGGGGGCAGAGTTGGAATCGGCATCTCTAGTTGGTTGTGTGTGGACGGATAAATCATTCAACTCGAAAGCATTCCTAACGGTAATGACGAATTCATGGAAGCCGAAGTTTGGACTGGAAGCTTCGGAGATAGGCTCGAATCGTTTCTTGTTCAGGTTTAGAAACAGGAAAGATATGAAGAGGGTTATCCAGGATCAACCCTGGCACTTCGACAGGCAAGTAGTAATCCTGGAGGAGATTACGGAAAGTGTTCAACCGTCTAGTGTGGAACTATTCAACGTCCCCTTATGGTTAAGAGTTTACGACCTTCCGTTGGGAGCATACAATGTGGAATCAGCACGAGCAATCAGCCAACTGATAGGCGAATTCATGGAGTGGGACTCGAAGGGGATCGTATTGGGGAGGTATATGCGTATTCGGGTGAAGATTGATGTGCGAGAACCACTCCCAAACCGCAGGAAAATTCGGTTCAAGGAAGGTACCATAGTCTCAATTTCCTTCACAGTTGAAAAATTGCAGACTTTTTGCTATGTTTGTGGACGGTTGGGGCATATAGAGCGGGACTGTGAAGTGGAGGCAGATGAGGATACTTCCCCGAATCCACGGAGAAAGTATGGTATATGGATGAGGGCATCCCCTTTTAAGACACGACAGGTCGTAGAAGAAGGGTGGTCAATGAATCGGAATCGGAAATCGAGGAGGCAGCTGAATGAACATGACTGGAATCTTCAATCGGACATTAGGGAAGGACATCAGGGAGAAGGGTGGGCACCCAACAACCAGTACATTAGTAGGCCTCTATACGACACTAATCCAACTGATACGCACACTACCTCCAATTCCTCACACCATGCATCTGAACTAAATCCATATTCACTATCCACCCGTGAACCGCTGAACCATATCCACCTAGACTACCCTATACTCACCCACCAAACCTCACAAGACCATAGCAGATATATCCCACCCCCACTGAGACAATCATATCACCAAAACACATCCCAAACCACCCATCCGATTATCCCTGTGCCGGATTCCGAGATTATCCAAACTGAAAACCCACCACCAAACCTAAACACAACAAACATACCCCCACCAGCCATACCAATATCACCTAGCCCGAAACCATGCCCACCCTTTCCCGAGAAAGAGGATGTAGCCTATCCTCAGCAAAACAAGGATGAATGGTGTATGAAAAATCAGGCCCCTAAGTTGAAACAATGGGTACGTATTGCAAGAGATAATGAGATAGAGAATGGTAATGACAGTATGGCAGTGGATGAAGTACAGATTGGCAAACGGAAAGCAATGGAAGTCACTGAAGATGGTCCTGTTAGCAAAAAACAAATTGTTGCTTCAACCATTGAAGGTGATCTCTCGTCTCAGGCGGTGGCTGTGGAGCAGCCCCGCCAAGCCAAATGATTGTTCTATGTTGGAACTGCCGCGGACTGGGGAGTTTCGAGGCAGTTCGTCAGCTTAGCAGGTTAGCAAAATCCTGCAATCCCCAGCTATTGTTTCTTTCCGAAACAAAGCTTAAGGAGGGAGAGATGGAGAATGTCAAGTGGAGATTAGGTTACGAATGTGGAATTCTAGTCGGATGTACAGGAAATGGTCGTGCAAAAAGTGGTGGATTGGCGCTTTTATGGAAGAGGCAGATTAATATGACGCTCCTGACCTACTCTCTACATCACATAGATGTGGAAATAAGGGATTGTTCGGCATGGAGGTTCACGGGACTTTACGGATGGCCCAAAACAGTAGACAGAAAACATACATGGGATCTCTTGAAGTCTTTACGAAACCGATCTGAGCTTCCATGGTTGTGTGGTGGGGATATCAATGAAATAACGAACAAAAAAGAGAAAAGAGGAGGGGCAATAGTCTCTCGTGATCGCACGGAGGCTTTCCATGAGGCGGTATATTATTGCAATTTGAGGGAGGTCCCTCAAGATGGGTTGAAATTTACCTGGACGAATGGTAGGGTTGGGGATGACAACATTGAATGTATGCTTGATCGTTTTTTGGCAAACGCCGATTGGTGGGATGTCTTCCCGGCATCCCATTTAGAAGCTTTACCTCGTATAGCATCCGACCATAGCCCTATACTGTGTAGGGTGCTAAAAGAACCAATAAATCTGAAGCGAAACAGACGTTTTCGGTTTGAAGAAATGTGGATGCATCACGAGAATCTTCCTGAAATGATTCGGTTGGGGTGGCAAGAGTGTCCTGAGGGGGCTGATTTTGGGGAAAGGAGTGAAAGGTGCGCAATGGTTTTAAAAAAATGGGAGAAACAGGAATTTGGCCAGGTTACACGTCAAATTTAAGAGATTGAACGGGCTATTGCTACTGAACAATCTCGGCCACTTTCAGCAGGTTCCAAGGTTGTACTTGATCAACTTCTTACCAAGAGAGAAGAGATAAGAGCAAGGGAGGAGGTGATGTGGGCACAGCATTCGAGAATTCTATGGTTGAAGGAGGGGGATCAAAACACGAGTTACTTCCACAAGAGTGCTACCTACCGGCAACAACGGAATAGGATAGAGGGAATAGAAAACTCTGAGGGAGTAGTTGTGAAGGAGGAGGTAGGGATCCAGGAGATCTTTAGGAGTTTTTATGCTTCTTTGTTTTCTTCTGCAGGTAGTGCTCGAGTGGAGGAGATCATTAGGAAAGTGCAACCAAAGATCACTACTGAGATGCAACAGACCATAACAGCACCTTTCACAAAGGAGGAGGTATTTCAAGCTCTCCAGCAGATGCACCCATCCAAGGCTCCTGGTCCGGACGGGTTGCCGCCTATCTTCTTTCAAAAGTATTGGTCGATCGTGGGTGAGGTAGTAGTCCAGACGGCTTTGGCAATCTTGAACGAAGGAGCAGACCCGAGGCCGTTAAATGATACTATCATAGTTCTTATTCCAAAGGTGAAGGCTCCAACCTCGTGCGCAGAATATAGGCCTATCAGTTTGTGCAACACAATCATGAAAATAGTAACGAAGACAATGGCGAATAGAGTGAAGGCCTTCCTACCAGAAGTGATCCATGAAAATCAGGGAGCCTTTGTACCAGGGCGACTAATTTCTGACAACTCATTGATTGCATTTGAGGCTTATCATTTCTTGAAAAAGAAAACGCGAGGCAGGAGAGGATATTGCGCTCTAAAGCTGGATATGATGAAGGCTTACGATCGCGTAGAATGGCATTTCCTGGAAGCCATGATGACGGCACTAGGATTCCCACCCTCTTTTGTAGACTTGGTGATGAGATGTGTCAGTACAGTGCGGTACACACAGTTCAGGTCAATGGATCGCTTGGGGAGAACATAATTCCAAGCCGAGGTCTTCGTCAAGGAGACCCACTTTCTCCATATTTATTCCTCTTTTGTGTTGAAGGACTTGCAGCAATAATCAAGGATGCCGAATCTCAGGGCAGGATACACGGGTTAAAAGTGGCGCGTTATGCCCCATCAATAACTCATTTGTTTTTTGCGGATGATTCGTTACTTTTTGCCAGGGCAACGGAACATGAATTACATAGTATCATGGATATTCTCAAACTATATGAAGAGGCTTCAGGTCAGAAAATAAATGTTCAGAAATGTTCCTTGAAGTTCAGTAGGAATGTGACGGCTGAAGACCAAACCCGGATGTGCTCCTCGCTGGGTATGAGACTTGCAGGAGATGACGAACGATATCTGGGTCTTTCGACGATAGTCGGCAGATCAAAGAAAGAAGTATTCGCCAATTTGGAAGAGAGGGTTCAGGCAAAGGTGGGAAACTGGAAAACGAGATATTTGTCGAAAACAGGGAGGGAGATATTTATCAAGTCTGTTTTACAAGCCATACCAACCTACGTGATGAGTTGCTTTACGCTCCCTGTAGAAACTTGTGATAGAATTGAAAAGAAGCTTTGTGATATCTATTGGGGCAGTAATGCGGGAGAGAGGAAATTGCATTGGAGAAGCTGGACCAGACTGTGCCTTTCAAAGAAGGAGGGTGGCTTGGGTTTCCGTAAACTGATAAGTTTTAATACGGCCATGTTGGCTAAACAAGCTTGGCGGTTACTCACTTTTCCCTCGTCACTTACTGCCCAAGTCTTTAAAGCCAGATACTATCATCGTTCCTCTATACTCAATGCCGATATTGGGTACAATCCGAGTCATGTGTGGCGTAGTATACTATCGGGTCTCTCCTTGCTAAAAAAGGGTTTGGAATGGCGAGTTGGTACGGGGGAGAAGATACTCATTTGGGAAGACACATGGCTAACGGGTTCCTCTTTGGGCTTTCTAAAGTATTTTAAGCCAGGTGCTGATCGGGTCCAGTAGGTGTCGGAACTTCGGGATCAAGACAACCTGTCATGGAACGACTCTGTACTACAGTCCTTGTTTTTGGAAGATGATATCCAACTGATAAAGGCAATCAGATTGAGTCCTTGTTTACCTGATGACACACAACGATGGAAGTTCACTGAGGATGGGGAATACAACGTTCGCACGGGTTATAGAAAAGACCTCTCGGATTGGCTGCATGCAACAGGACAAGCCGTTGTAAGCACTGTCAGTTTTGAGACGTGGAGCTCGTGTTGGAAGATGGGAGGTCCTCCAAGGATAGTTAATTTCCTGTGGAGATTAATGGATAACAATATCCCTGTACGGGATAACTTGCGTAAACGAGGTATTCTTGACGACTCACCCTGTCCATTTTGTAATGCAGCTTCAGAAACGGCTGTCCACCTATTTGCGGAATGCAACACTTCTAAGAGGTTACTCAGTCTCGTCGGAATCTCCCAGTCTTTAAAGGTACTACCCACCTTTCATCTAGCGTGGGAAGACTACGGTCTCAGTCATAGTTCGGACGAGAGGGACAAACTTCTCGCAGCCTTGTGGGGGATCTGGAAGATTCGTAATCTCTATGTCTTTGATGAACCTAATACGGCTGACTTTCCCCGACTAATGACAAGAGCAATTAGCCTCTATGAAGATTATAAAGCAGTCAATGCACATCAAGATTGTCATAGACCTTCCCAACAAATTCGATGGACACCTCCTCCCATTGGTTTTATCAAAGTCAATACTGATGCAGGAACAATGGGAATTGGTGGTGGCCAGGTGGGTGCGATTGCAAGAGATGAATTCGGGAACTTTCTTCAAGCAGCTATCAAGACCATTCCCAATGTTACTCACCCGACTCTTTTGGAGGCGTATGGCATACTCCTTGGAATTGATCTAGCTCGAGACTGTCATGGATCACAAGTTATTCTCGAAACTGACTGCCAACCGCTTGTGCAGGCTTTGCAATCCGGGAAATGCTGCAAAAGCGATTTGGATATGTTGGTAACCGACTGTAGAGAGGCAACAAAAGTGTTCGAGGTGACGAAATTCAGTTTCGTTAGGCGTACTGCAAACCAGGCAGCTCATTGCTTGGCGAAATTACATGGACACTTTTCTGATGTTACCCACTTTTTAGCTGTTCCACCTAGTGAACTATCTGATATATTAAGTATTGATGTAACCGATTCAAGTTAATCAATGAAGATAATCATTTTACTCAAAAAAAAAGAGTTTACTAATGATATAATTAGCTATTTAATCATTGGTAACATGTCAAATTACTTTCAGGTTCCTTTAATCTAGCATAATCTTTGATTTAGTCCCTATATTATCACTATGCATAATAAAATAACATGTGTTTGATTTTATTATACTTTCGAATTTTTGCTCTAATGTCATTTTTCATTATTTTCAATATCTTGACCTTTATACCCCTACAATTAATAAACAAAAAGATTCCCTCTCTCCTTTCCTCCTCTCCTCCGCTCCCCTCTCTTCATCACGAAATCATGAAATGAAGTCAAATTTAATCCATATATCTAAAATCCAAGTTAGATGGCATTAAAGAACAGATCCATCTTCAAAATAAACACAGAAATATTTATCTTCGTTAACTTCGAAACATCAGAAACATAACATTAAGAACACCAAAATTAAAGAACCAAACAAATTAATTAGTTACACAAAACCAACATAAAGCTTGATGTAGCCAACACGGTCATTTTAGAAAACCAAACAGACAACATTGCAACACACATTAATCAACATTGAATATGGTACTGCAAGTGCCATATTCAATAAAATCAATTAACTCAAATTAAAGAATAAGATCTCAAATTATAGTGTGTCACCTTAATTAAAAAATGTTATCCAATTTATAAATGTTTAAAATTCCTAAATTCATTGACGTCATTTTTTGAATTAGATAAAAAAATTTAGTTTGAGAATCTCTTAATCCCGACTTTTAATGTTGTAATGTTTGGCTGTTCTAATTATACTTCCTATGACATACATTATTTTTAAATATATATAATTTTTCACTTTATTTAATCCATATTCTTCACCTCACCTCACCTTTTATCATTCTTAAATTTGTTAGAATTTGAATATTTAATCCAAAATTTTAAAATGATAAATTTATAAATTTTCTAAGATCTCAAGTGATATGAAATTCTCAACATAATTAAGGATAAAAATAAGAAAACTAGGGATATAGTAGGCTCAAACAAGTAAGTAGCAACAAACACGAGTCAAGATACCCAATCACGTGGCCGTTTATTTTGAAAAAGATCACATGGTTTTGCATTAATTAAAAACTAAATATAACATTATTTACTACCTCCAATCATTATTTTTGTAAATCTCTAATATTCGGAAACAACGTTAAATAACCATGTGCCCACGTCCTTAACTAAATACAAGCTAAAAATTAGACAAATATATCAAAAGTACAATGTATATACTATACTTTAGTTATATTCGTAAATAATACCCAGTCATATTTGTAGATGGTTAATCTTTGACGGTCCAGCTGAACAGCGAGCGTGCAACGGTCCTTACAAAATCTAATCATACTGTTTTCTTCACGAGATTCCTCTCCTGTCACTTTAGTAATAATAACTAATCAATTTAGCCCATCCTTTCGGAGTTTTATTTATTTATTTTGATATTATTATTCACTACCAAAAATATTGTAACTTCGAAAAAATTAGAATAGAAAAGATCTCTTCTTTTCTTCTCTTTTGAGCTGCCGTACCCTTTCTCTATCTCTCTCTCTCAAATGGCCGAAGATCATTGCTTCAACATCATCCAAGGTCTGATAACTTCGAAATGTTCCTTTCTTTCGAATGTATTGATTTTGGATTCTGGGTTATGTTGGG
>SOPF01028935.1:0-24762 GCA_012979155.1 Hypericum perforatum | reverse complement strand
TGTGTGTAATATCTATTAAGCTGAAATTTGATTAGTCTCTTAAAATGAGTATGATTTGCACTAATGAATTTTAAAGGTTAAAGTTGTGATACAGGTTATCATCTAATATCTTAAAGAAGATCTTGAACAGAATTGGTTCTTTCCAGAGAGTACTTTGGATAACCACTTGCTTGGAATTAAGATAACTGAAAGAAGCTATGGATTCAAAACTTGCCCCCTTTTAATGTTGGATCATAGTTTGCAACATAACAATGTTGAACTAAAGGATGTCTATGGACGAGCAGAATTATGCATAACGCTGTGGCACTGGGAAATTGTACAAAATGTTGTGGTACTGGAAAGATATGGATATTTGTCAAAGAGCATGGTTTCAGTCTGCGACTTGCTTCTTGGGCATATGGAGCAGTTTTGTTTTGGAAGCAGTCCTGTTTCCCTTTATTAAAATTTACTCATGGTTTTTGCTGCAGAATTGTCAAATCTCCTCTTATGTTTTGTATAGCCCTTTTGTTCTGCTTTCATATTTTATCTTTTAAAACTTGGGACATGGCCGCTGAATTACTTTTTTCTCAATATTCTTTGCTATTTCGCATCCTTGCTTTTATCATTGGCAAGTGAAAACCATTTTCAGATTCAAATTCGTAGTGGTCATCGCACACTGCTCTGTTTTCTCTGGTGAATCTCTGCCTTTATTTGCATTGCAGAAAGGACTATTGATTTGATTTTTTACTTCGTCAGTCTGTTGAATCATGACCTGCATTCCGTATCTGCATCCAGTGACATGTCTATGATTTGATTTTCTACTATGTCGTGCATTTCATTAAAGTTCCATGACCTCTCGAGTCAGGATTGGTGCAAAAGAGCTGACTTTGTTTCCTTATCTTTTGGTGGTGTTTGTTTTGTAGTACTTCTGGATGCCCTTTTGGCGAAGGATGTCACTTCTTGCATTTTGTCCCTGGTGGGTATAAAGCTGTTTCGCAGATGGTTAATCTTGGCGGAAATCCTGCTCCCCTTCAACCTCCTCCTCGAAATCCAGGAATCCCATCATCTTTTCCTGACGGGTCTACTCCTCCAGCTGTGAAAACCCGTTTGTGCAACAAATACAATACAGCTGAAGGTTGCAAATTTGGTGATAAATGTCATTTTGCCCATGGTGAATGGGAGCTGGGGAAGCCTAATGCCCCATTATACGAAGATCCTCGTGGCATGAACTCAAAGCACGTCTGTCAGATTACTGGAGTCAAGCTTCTGATAAGAGAACACGAGTCAGATCCTGGTCTTAAGAATATTGAACTTGAAGGAACGTTTGATCAGATCAAGCAAGCTACAGCGATGGTCCATGAGCTAATTTTAAACGCTGGTCAGCACAACAGACCCCACGCGAGAAACCCGGGTGGCCGTGGCCCCGGTGGCGGAAACAACTTCAAGACCAAGCTTTGCGAGAACTTCACAAAAGGAACTTGCACTTTTGGAGATAGGTGCCACTTCGCTCATGGAGCCGATGAATTACGCAAATCTGTGATATAACCTCCAAATTCTGCTACTTGTGTTTTTTCTTCTGGTCCTCTTTAAATAGTTTAGGCCTTCCGTTTGATTGTTCACCCTAGTATTTTTGCTTGAATAATTCTTCTAGATGATTGTGGGTTATCGAGTTTTAGCTCTCGTCTCCTTTTAATTGTGTCCCCCCGCCCAGAACAATTTCGTTTCGGCTGAATTCGTGTTGATTTTGGCTTCGAGCTTTATGAAATTTTTTTCATGCAAGTATTATGTGCAATATTCGGGATATCTCTCCTGGCTTTCCGTGGAGAAATCTGACCTATTAGAAATCGGACCGTGACAAAAGTAGATAAATTTCCAATGTGCCAAACATTTTTGGTCATTTTAAGTATATGTTTCAACTCAGTATTTTTGGTCATTTTTGGTCATTTTAAGATAAATTTCCAATGTGCCAAACATTTTTGGTCATTTTAAGTTGGGTTTTGGCTACGCTTGGACTCATGTTAAGAGTTGACTTGAACTCGGACGAGCGAAGCTATATGTTTCAACTCAGCATTTTATTGAAAAAAAAACAGTTCAAACATTGGAAAACACTAGGAATTGCATAAAATAGCTTCTTCCCGTTTCTTATAATCACTTGAAGCTTCCCCGGCTGTTGATCTAGTTATAAATAGCTGCTTCTCTAGCCTTTCTCCGATCCTCCTCTTTCCTATACCTGATACCACATGCATTGCATAGTGTCTGCCATTGGAAGGTACAGATTGAATCAACTTATTGGTACTTTACTAAAAAAATGTGTATCACAAAAAATCATTATAAAGTAAATTTCTATTAGACTTGCATTTAGATTAGTCGTCAATGAATATAAGAACGAAAAGTGAATATAAGAACGAAAAGTCGTATAAAATATAATTGGATGTACCTTGGGACCAAGTGGCCCTTTCCTCCACATAGGGGTGTCGCTTGTGCTACACGCAATATTCATGCACCTCTTGCCACTGTCAATTCCACGTTTACTCGAGTTCTTGTCGTTATCGACATTTTCAGGAGGAGGAAGAAGACCATCGTCTTCCTTACAAATTTTGTAACAATTATAAGTGAAATGTAGATTATGGGATGGAGGTAGACTACCACCAGCAGCTGGAATATGGCTTAAGCTACCATTAAAATGGTAATTGGAGGGATGGTGGTGGCTAGTAATTCCCACTACAAATTCAGTGGAAACCATGTTATTGGAATAGCCACCTGAGTATGCCTTGATGATGTCCATTATATAATTAGTTGACCTTGGTCTACAAATACCAGAATGGGGATTTGTCATCTTCTGCTTATTTTTGATGATATCTGACATTCCTCGACTCCACTTTGTACCCTGTTGATACTGAGTTCAATGTATCATAGACTTGCAATATTTTGTATATTTTATATACATCATGGTGACAACTTTGATAAAATTCAAGTGAAATAATCTCTCTATGTTTAAGATAGCAAATCTTTAAATAAAGAGACAAACAGGTTCCGTACCTCATTGTCCTGATAGTCAGATAGGCAATCATCGTCACTGACTGGTTGTCCTAATTTGAGAGTAAGGTCCACCATTTTTCCATTATTATTTCCGTAATTATGATCCAACTTCAATGCTTTGTCTGACCACGCAGAATCCATGAGCCCTTCCTTGTGTAGGATCCAAGTCAGATCTACCTATCAATCAATATAGGATTTTACAAGATTTTTCAAATTTATTTTATTTGTAATTTTCAATGTTTCTATCAATTTATATAATTATGGGTGTTTTGGTAAAAGCAATAATCTCAACACATTTTGTCGAAGGAGAAACATTTATGCTTTGTGAATTTGTGAATGGGGGTTATCTTATAGAAATTACGTATAACACAAAAAGGACTAAAAACATATATATATATATATATATAACACATTTAACTCCATATATGATTTCTCCTTTTTTCAGATACTGGGTTATTTTGAGATGTTGAATTGTGTTTAGCAGCGTTAGTGATAGAGCACTCTTTTTTCCGTCATGGATTTTTCATGGAATTTTGTTGTGGCAGATATTAATAGTTCTTACTATCCCAATCTCATGTGAGAGAATTTAACATTCGAGTATTAAAATTTGTAAGTATTTCTATTTAAAGAAATAAAAAATGAGTAAGCTATCCTTTATAAGAGGCAAATTATTTGAGGCCACTCCCATGCAACGTAAAGTTCAAGGCTGAATTTGCAGTTAATGGGCATAAATTAGACATGATCTGGTGTAGATAAAAAAAGAGTAGACATGATCTGGTCAACCGAAAATTAGTTAGGTACCAGAACTAGGAAACTGATAATAATTAGTATTTAGTAAATACGCTCTTTGTGTGAGAGATCGGTAACACAAATCATCATTATGACCAGCGAACAAAACACAGGAGCACTTATCTCTGTAATTAAGACAAATTATGAGATCTCAATTTCAAATCATTACCAACACAATACTATTTAATATTTATTGTGATAATTTCACACATTACTAAAGTTCTATGCAGGGGTGAGTTTAAAATCAAAACAAACTGCTGACTGCATCAAACCACAGCAAAAAAATTGAATCGCATGGTTTAGGTGGTGTGGTGTAGTTTCAAATTTCACTACATGTTTTTGATACGAGGTCGATTTATGTTTTGTTCACGCTGAAAAACCACATCGCATGTATCAATAAAAATGAAATTATCTTAATACAAGTTTAGTTAGAGAAAAAATTACGTCTTTTATGGTTTTGTATAAAAGACTAAAGATATTTATTTTTTCTTCCCCGATTTCCCCTTTTCCAATTCCCGAATCCCGACTTTTATTTCCAGACCAAAGTAATTTCTATCTTCGCCCACTTCAAACCCTAAAAACAACCTCACGTAAAAACATATGCCAAAAATAGCTTTCACCTCTTAGATTTTTTTTTCTCTTCTCTCAATCATGACTTCACCTTAAAAAATAGTAAAAATGGAAGCAGAATATATCATTTCTTTTGTAACCTAATGAAGGACTTTCATGGGTTGTGAATTTACGGTGTCAACCACATCTCGCACTGTACCACCTCGATACTACGACACCATGATACTACAATTTTTTAATGAATCGCAAATTGCATGGTGTAGATTTTATGTAAAAAAATTTGCGGCGTGGTATCAATTTTTATACCGAAACTGTAAAATCGCACTGAAGTCACTCCTAGTTCTGTGCAACTCAAATTTAGATTATTTGTCTGCTTGATTCCTAGATATGGGATGCTATATAAAATTATCAACTTAACAATATAAGACACAGTACCCAAATTGATCTTTGATTAGGATCGGTTTGGGTAGATCATAATTAAGAATGATATTAGGAGATCTCCACATTTTAAATTGGCATTTATTAAAAATTAGGAAAAAATGATCAAATACATGAATAGCATATATCGATCTATTCAAACCTAGTATGATTTCATGCCCTCAAGTCGATACCTTATATGGCAACCTCATCTTTCTGTCGGCCAATTGTCTGTTCCCAGAAAAGGAAACTAAAGTGCGAGCGTGAGTGTATATATGCGTATCAGTATGTGTGAAGGATCTTGAGAGAATATTTCCCAGAAACGGACTATTGTCTAGTTTTTCAAGGATGAGTAATTTAAAATTTTGTCAATCCTAACCGTATTTACATAATAAAGAGTACATAATCTTGTCAAACGAAATTTCAAGTGAATTTCGTTAAAATCTAGTGAGAAAAAACCGCGACAAAAGACCGCAGCTACCGAATTTAACGACATAGTGACAAAAGTATCGATCGATCGAGGACTTACAGCTAGGGAGCCAAGCTACCGTATGCTGGAGATGTGGACGTAGGGAAAGATGCAGCAGTTGTAGTCTAGAAATTGTAGCATATGAGAACGATGCCTAGGACGAAGATATTATTTATAATAAGGGTCACGTAGAGCTAGCCTCTTTAGATGGAGGGTGTATGATCTTCCACACCTACTCAATTCTTTCCGTTGATGCTAATGCTAATACTAGTGCGTTGTCGTTTCTTTCATATCTCGTTTGTGCAATTCTGGCCGCATAATATTTTCTTACAATCTTGTCGATAGTTATTTTTTATGGTTTTCATTTGAGTCTTTAATTTACTTCATTCAACCAATTTTGGACTATTGATTGATTCTGTATTGTGATAAATTTTTTTTTAAAAAATGTTGTATGAGTTCGTTCATTTTATGAATCGGACACAATAATCTTCTGCGGTCTCTTAAGAATGGTGTGTGAGTTTGTACTCCCAATCCCCTAAAAAATGGCCACAGCATTCTACTAGAGCGACACCATAGTAAGAGGAGTAACCGGAGTTCGCCCACCATGCAGAACCGCCACAAGACCTCCGATTTGGCCAAATTGAAAATTATTTGGTGTCACATTTAAAGTTCGGGGTGTTGCATTTAAAGATGTTTTTGATAAGTAATTTGTATTAAAATAATGTAATATATAAACCCACCATTACAGAACAAAAGCCACCCGCAGTAAGTTGCATTTAAAGTTAGTGCATCTATTCTACTAAAATATGATTGACTTCCTCCCATTATCAAGCATGCTGCGAAATATTATTTAATCCCTGGGCCCATAAGATCTTAATTAGTCCTATTGTCCCAATCCAAATGATCCCTAGAGTCCCGTATACATTGCAAGTCAAAAAGAACAAGAGGTGTGCATGAGGTATTCATCGCAAAGGACCTTAAACAAAAACATGATTAGCTTAAAAAGTTTCAAAAACAAAGCTTAAATAGGTTTATATTCGTTGTTAAGTCAAGGGCCTGTACATATATGGTATTTTTTAAGGGAAACGTGGTTGCTGGGCACCCGATTCCTGGACATATATGGTAGTGGTACTAGGATTCCAACTTTATACTTTTGATAAAATATCTTTTTTTTGGGGACGCCAATCATATAATAGTAGAATAGATGCACTAAATTTAAATGCAACATCTCGAACTTCAAATGTGACACCAAATAATTTTCAATTTGACCCAACTTTTGACAGCATATCATAAATTACACTTTTGAACACAATTTTTTTAGTAAGGGTTAATTGTTTTTAGGTTCTGATACTATTCAGGGTTGATTTTGTCAGCTGATCCACTAACGAGGATGATTTAAATTTTTTTTATTTTTTCATACTAGCACAAAGTTATTTAACGTCTTTTGTAATTTTAATTAGGGAAAATTAGGCTAAAGTCCCTGTACTTTGGGAATTCAACTGTTTTAGTCCCTACTGTTTAAAAATTACTCTTTGAATCCTTACTATGCGTAATAATCGAACTTTTTAGTCCTTAAAAGTCAACATAATTTTTTTGATAACCATTATACCCTTTTTGAAAAACTAACCCAAACCCAAAATTTAATCCAACCCAAATCTAATCCAACCCAAATCTAATCCAACTATCGTTTGAATCTCCTGGAGGTATCGGCGACGAAGAAGAAGATGGAGGAGCCATTGTACCTGATGCCCCCTAATCAACGAGCTAAAAAACAATGACATCCAGCTTTGGCTCAACTTGATTTGCAAGCTCTCCACCATCGCCCGTGCCCTCGGCGAGGACCACACCCGCCGTGAGCTCCTCCCCTTCCTCTCTGACAACAAAAATGATGACAACGAGGTCCTCCTTGCCATGGCCGACGAGCTCGTTCGATCCCTCTCCCGCGTCATCTCCCAGTTGTCCGATCCTGATCCCCCTCGTCGGCTGCCCTAACCACACCCCTAATCTGAGAAGACCATCGAGGAGATCGTCGTCCGCGACAAGGCCGTCCTCTCCCTGCTCCTCGTCGTCATCAAGACTGGGGACCTGCTACTCCTCGCTGTGGTCAAGACCAGGGGCCTGCTGCTCCTTGCCATCGTCAAGACCGGGGGACTGAGTTCTCGTCCTTGGACAAGTGGCAGATGTCAAAGGCTTTGAGGGGTGGGCCCTGGCCATTGGCTGCAGCCTCCGAGTTGATGGGAGTGATTGGGGAGCCCTTGAGCACGGCTTCCATGGCGGCTTGGCAGAGCGAAGGCTATGGTCTTTTAGGTTGGGTTGGGTTGGATCGCCGGCAAGTACGATGGCTTCGGGGTGGATTGGGTTTCGTTTAGTTTGAATTGATTTGGTTTGGTTGGACTGGGTTTGGTTCAGAGTTAATTTTTCAAAAGAAGGGTAAAATGGTCATAAAAAAATTATGTTGACCATCAGGGACCAAAAGACTACGATTATTTTGCATAGTAAAGATCCAAAAAGTAGTTTTTAAATAGTAGAGACAAAATTGGTTGAATTCCCAAAATACAGCTGTACATAATTTTCTTTTTAATTATCCTGCGAACGTTGCAATTCACGGGGTAACTAACCGACGATAGCTAAATATGGTGTAAATTTGATTAATGATTATAGTGTCTTTTGTCTTATTATAAGGTCTTCGCTTAGGATTTTTAACTAGCTAGATAAGTAATGAGACTTGATTAATTTCTCTTGAAATCATTTCGTTTTCCTGTAGTATTGGCCAAGTGAATCACCCCATCTTTTTATGTTGCCAACAAAAGACAAAGAACTTTTTCTATATTACTTAGAAAATCGTCAATCTGCTTAAGCAAAAAGGAAAAGTCCAATATTGCTTCACTTATTTTTATCTGGGTTTTTTTTGTTTGAAACGAGGAAAATCAGTATAATATTGTTCATTATTTTTGACTGAGTTCATTTTGATCGGTTTAAATTTTTTTCCGAAATACACCATTTTGAACAATGATGTGGACTATGCGATTTATTTTTATCACGTGAAGTGTAAATAATAAATTATCAAATTGATACCAAATTAATTTATAATTTTTCACAAACCCTATCTCCCTATATCCTCGAAACCGTGACTTCTTCCGGAATGACTAGGATGCTGGGATTCTTGTCAGGACTTCTAGAAGGTGACTCGTTGTACTCGCCCGACTTGCTGGTCCCTTTTCACTTGTCAACATTTTCTCCCTGGTCCCACGTCAGTTCCACCAGCGAACGCGAACATCGTTAGCGCCGACCAGCCGTAGTCGGACACAGCCACCGCCCTGCATATAAACACGTCCATGCGCGGGAAGCTGCAAACGAGCTGGCGCGTGAGGTGGGCCTATAAGGCCTGGGTGGTGGTGACCCACATGAAGGCGAGGATGAGGTCGGCGACCAATAGGGTGAGGGTGATGAGTCGCGAGGGTAGGGTTTTAGGGCGGGCTAGGAGGAGGGTGGTGACGTGGTGGAAGAGGATGGCGAGAATTTACGTAATTATTTGGGTCGGGTAATTTGGCATAATATGGCGGAAGAGGAGGATGGTGGTGACGTGGCAGAAGAGGAGGGAGGAGAGAGAGTGTGTGTGGGAATGGGTAATTTGGAAAATTTGGGTTTGGAATTAAGGTTTTTAAAAATTATTACAATTTTTTGTACTATTAAGGACGATCATTTGGATACAAATCTTTTCGTGGTATTACACGTCAGCGACTAAACACATGTTTCCTAAAAAAAGTCGAATTGATCAGGGTAGTCAATTGTGAATATCAATCTAAACTGGACTATTTTTCCCGTTTTAAACTACAGAAATTAAGATAAGAATAGGTATAATTACAGAAAATTAGTAGATTTTTTTCATAATAAAAAAAGTTATTGCTCGTAGTTTTTAAAACATAAAAGAACATATCAATTAGCACGCGCATGAGAACACTGATGAAGCCATATAGTTAAATGTTATCGCGGCCCAAAGAGCAAGCTACTCCGGCCCATAACGCGCTTCTGTCCTCCACTAAGCTCAATGCTGCATAAATTTTGGGAATTACGAGAAGAATCGTAGTTAAGATTAACGTATACTGACCTTAGTTGACAGTGCAAGTACAGAGTTCGCGACACACCAAACATCAAGGGAAGAACTTTCCTTCCCGAAGTACTCTTCCTCTTCCACAGGTTTTTCCCACCGGATTTCCTGTAGTAGGGGTTTAACGAGGGCGGCGATCGCAACTTCACAAGAAATCGAGAGGGGGCCTTACACCGAATAGGCATGTAATTGGCCATCGATCAATACACACGGGCTTACTGCCCTCCTTATCACCAAAAAAAAAATTAACGTATACCAAAATATTTATATCAGTTGGTAAAATAATTAATAATTATATAATTTAGTTATAAATTTTTTAATTCAAACTTTTGGAAAAAAACATAATTTTATAATTTATTCTACTCATATTTAGAGTAGTCGTTTTAGATAATTATCTAAATACATATCGTCTTAAGATTAACCATGGAATAACACATCATTGCCTTGTGTGTCGATGATTCCATTGTTTTGGTGTGAGAAGGGGAGGGTCGTGTCAATGCGCTACGTCGCCGTTAACACGTTACAAATCACATACATGCAATATTAAGGATATATTCTTGGCTAATGCCGCCACCTTTTTAATCGACGTGATTCATAAATAATCGTCGATCTCTAGTTCAGTTCAGGTACTTATTCAAAATTCGTTTCATCAATTCAACAAGCTTCTGCTCATATTTATCAACAATATTGGCGATGTCCCTTTCTTGTTACCCCAAAGTTCATTTATATGCGGGATAATACATGTGCATGTACCTCTGTAGGTGGTAATTCGACACTCTTTTTGGTTTTGGAATATTCTGTTTTATGATCTAACATACAAAACTGATCATGTCATATTTTTCACTTATTAGGTTTTACCCACGTGATCAAATTACATGATCATATGTAATCTATTATTTTCTCTTTTAATGTTCAAACGTTAATGTTTTCGTTTCTTCCAAGTTAACTGCGAGTATTATTGACAGAAGGAAAATTAAAAAATGGGAGGCGGCGACCGGATGCTCCTCTCTAGCAAGGTGTGTAAGAAAACTGAAGTCCAACGAAGGCGGCAACCACACTCGAAGCCGCCGTTCACCCTCAGCCAAGTGAAGAAAGCCATTCCGCCGCACTGCTTCCACCGCTCCCTTGTCCGATCATCCTTCTACCTTGTCGTTGACCTCACCCTGAGCTTCCTCTTTTATTACATTGCAACCACCTTCTTCCACAGCCTACCTCACCCTCTCCATTACCTCGCATGGCCCACTTACTGGGCCCTCCAGGGCTGCCTCCTCCCCGGATTCTGGGTGATCGGCCACGAGTGCGGCCACCACGCCTTCAGCGATTACCGATGGCTCAACCACTCCGTCGGGTTAGTCCTCCACACCGCCCTTTTGTGGCCTTACTTCTCCGGAAGAATCAGCCATCATAAGCATCACTCCAACACCGGGTCCATCGAACGTGACGAGTTGTTCCTCCCTAGGCCATACTCGGAGACCTCGTGGCACCTCAAGCACCTAAACAACCCTCCAGGGAGATTCTTGACCCTGGCAACAACCCTCCTCCTAGGGTACCCTTTGTACCTAACCTTCAACGTCTCGGGTCGTAACTACGGCCGTTTCGCCTCCCATTACGACCCGTTTTCGCCTATATTCTCCGAGCAGGAGAGGGTTTCCGTCTTCGTCTCCGACCTGGCCATTTTGGCTGCCATTTTTGGGCTCTACAAGTTGGCTGCTTCGAAGGGCCTGACGTGGCTAGTCTGCGTATACGGCGTTCCAATGATGGTGTTCTATGCGTTGATGGTTCTTCTCACTTACTTGCAGCACACGCATTCCTCTCTACCCTACTACGATTCGTCCGAGTGGGAATGGCTTCGAGGGGAGTTGGTGACGGTGGATAGGGACTGGGGGATCCTCAATAGGGTGTTCCACCATATCACCGACACACATGTGGTTCACCACCTCTTCCCCGCTATTCCTCATTATCATGCGGTGGAGGCCACCGTCGCCGCCCGGCCGGTGTTGGGGGATTATTACAAGTTCGATGATACGCCTATCCTCCGAGCTTTGTGGAGGGAGGCCGGAGAGTGCTTGTATGTTGAGCTTGACCGGGGCCAAGGTGTTTACTGGTATAGAAATTGTAATTAGCACTGGGGATTACAAAAATGGTGTTTACTGGTCTCTACGTATTTTATCTGTGTATATATATAGAACTAAGGTATGTACTATTGCGTATTATACGGTGTATTGTAGTTATATACATAAAAAATATAGTATTTCAAAAATTGCTGAAATTTTGTTGCTGATTAGATCTATTACTATAGTTGAACTAAAATTGTCATCAGTTGAACTATACTACTTAAATTGTCGATTCATTAAGCATTAGTTATACATGTAGCCCGTTTACGTAGCTTTTTCTACAAGTAGCATGACTAACTACGATAATCCTTTCAATTTAAATATTTGAAAATCAAACCTTTACTTTTCTTTGTTTTTTCAGGTGATTTCCGAA
Organism: Hypericum perforatum; assembly: GCA_012979155.1. Taxonomy (NCBI): domain Eukaryota; kingdom Viridiplantae; phylum Streptophyta; class Magnoliopsida; order Malpighiales; family Hypericaceae; genus Hypericum; species Hypericum perforatum. The sequence goes on along the minus strand of SOPF01028935.1, from coordinate 12,904 downwards.
ATTCTCAATTGTAACACAAAATCTAGACTAAATTGCAAATAAGATATCAAATCACACTTTTCTAAGAAATTAAATAAATATTCACGTCTCTAATGAACTATTATTTGACTATTGTTCTACTTTCGCGGCCATAAAAATATATGGAAGAATATCTCTCAGAAATAGAGAATTTATTGTCGGTGAAGACACTCGCACATTAATTAGAAAGAAAATTGGATATTATGAAGAAAACCCCACAAAACCTTGATTTCATAAAAATATGATTTTTTTTTGGGTCGAGATAAAAAAATTATTTTCTCCAACAGGCAAGGCTGAATACTTACGAGCTTTAATTCTTGTTAGAAAAAAATATTTTACGTCAAGGTACATACATATAAATCCGAGAAACACGGCATTAATAAATATGGACTTATGTGAGACTTGTGGGTTTAATCAACTAAATGAAAGTGAACGTTAATAATAGCGGTGAGGTTATGAACAATAATTATTTTATTATGTTTCTATTTTTTAAAATGTGCATCTGTACTAAAGTGTGATACGGGAATTTATGATTATTTATGACTAAAGTGCAACTCCTATTTCTCTAACAATCAAATCAAATATTAGCTTTCAAATTAAATAATATTTGTATATTATTCTACTAGCACAAAAAAAATTCAAAAATAACAAATCATACTGTTGATATCAAGAATTGGCAACATATAACTTGCTTTGTAAAAGTGAAAGATAAACAAAAAAAAATTGTTGTGAGCCAAACAGCCATATTTGACTAAAGAAGTTTGATGATGTCTTGCACAAGTTTATTTTTTAAATAGAATTTATTGCCTCTTGAAAAATTTATGTAGTTACCAAAGATGCCCAGAGAGAGGAAAAAGTAAGCGGTTGTACAACTTACAAGGCATACAACGGGTACAATAATCATTCCTCGATACATCACCAAACCTCAGCGTCCAGGGAAAGAACACAGTTATATATAACTAGCATGGATCATCTCTAAGGTGGTTTCTTGAGAAAAGTGTCGTTAAGGCATCTTGACGGGAGCTACTAATCACACCAATCCATTCGAATAAAGAACGTATGATACTCGAAAGGAGGTAACCATAATCACTAACATGTCTCATGAAAATAATTTTAATTCGATGATTCCATACACACCATATGATGTAGGCGAACAAAATATACCACATCTTCTTTTTTATCTTTCCCTAAATCAAACCCATCTATTTATTCAGCCTGTCAAGGACAAATCCACAGGTGCAAGCACGAGGTAAGCCTCCCATATGTGTCACTTCTTTTGCAAGATCAGTCTCCATTTTGGCACATATATTGGAGGGAAACACGTCATACAAACAATAGCACAAAAGCAAAATCCAAACACCACACTATAAAAGGTTATAATAATTAGACGAGGGCCACAATCCACACATTGCCACAGGAAAATAAATAGTTGATGCATTATTGATGTAAGAGAAATATGACACAAAATAATTAGAAGCCTTCGAAGACATGCTCCCACGGATAAACATAAATATTGTCATGAAGAATAAATTGGAATCGGAAACTAATAAGTCAGAGGTGTTGAATATTTGAATTATTTGAAATTCGCTCTTCCTAGCTAGTTCCGCACTAGCATCTAGCGCCTTTATAATTGCGACCAACGTTGTACCTAGAATCATGGTTGCTTTAGGCATGTAATACTTAGTGACCGCCTCATAGACTTCCTTCCTTGACTCGTCAGTCGGACGACTACCGACCAGCTCAATATCCTCAGAGTGCTCCACGATTTGTTATGTTTTTTGGGGTTTGGTTTACAACGAAGCTAATAAACTAGATGTGTAGAAGAGGTTCTTTTTAAGAAAAAATGAGTGAAGGTATAATATAAATTTATTGGTGGGTGGGGAGGTGATTATTCGTTTGTAACAACCCAGCAGAAGCCTAAGCCCTTGAACCCATTTCGAGCACAACACCAGGCGCAGCTCGAGAACTAGCCCCAACTACAGCCCGAAAGCGCCAGCCCAACCACGACACCAAACCCAAACCGTAATCGCATATCCCATACAAATTGTTTTTTTTTTTTTTCGGAACATATCTCATACAAATTTCGTTGTATTCGACGGTTCGAATTTCATGTTTTTTCAAATATTGGTAGGTTTTATACAATCCATTTTTGCCTTAAAATTAATTGAATTCTTATAATAAATTGAGAGCAATTAATCCAAGCAGTGAAAAGGAATTTGACTGAGAATCAGTAATTGATTTTTATGAAAGATTAATATAATAAGGAAAAGGAGGATTATTAACTATTAGGGATGACAATGGATATGTTAGAGTAAGATATTGGTAAAATTTTATTCATATTCTATTTTGAAAAGTGGGACTTATGTCTTATCCTATACGCTTAAATAAATTTACATTGTTATATTCCAAATTTGAAGAAATCATAAACTACAAATTTGTAGATATACGACTCAGCTTTGCAAATTAATTTGAATCAATTTAATCAAATTTTGGAGTAAGAATTTATGGTTTTCCAAACCAAAAATATGAAAAAGATTTTTTTTAAGATATATATTTTTGAATTTAGATCTAATTTGATAATTTGTCATATGACGCATAAACAAATAGAATGTCCACATAAGACTTTCAACGATATCATTTTATTAACGAGGTACACACGTGGACAGACATATGATAGACATCTACCGAAATTATCCCAGACTTGGAAATGTTCAAGAAAACAAATCAGATATATTGAAGTTTAAAAATAAATTATACAAAATTTTTTTCAAAGTGAAAATTGCGTATTTTTCTGAAGTAACACTTAAAGTTTTATTTGGTCCAAAAAAAAAATTTCCTTTCGTAATAAACTTTCTTACTAGCTTAAGTTACAATTATGTTATAATTTCATTCATAATAAGCATTTTGTAAACAATGAGAATCTTTATGTTTAATCCAAAATATAAAGGTTACCAAATATTGAATATGTTTTTTTTTCATAAATTTCTAGTATGTTTTGTGTAATTGTCTGAAATGAATATTGCCTAAAAGGTCATTAGTTGACGTTTCCAAAAGAAAGAAAATAAAACTAAGTTGTCATTATTATCTACAGCTATTTTTTTACGATGATTTTATAACCAGTTATTGCAACCTCGTATTTTTGTTGTTGAAAAGTATATGATATTATTTATCGCCAGAGTAATTAGAAAAAGTCAGAGACAGGAGGTTGCAGAAGAAGCAAGCAATCAGTCCTCTAAAACAGTACCAGTTACACCATTTACCAATTAGCAATCAAGAACCAACCAAGATAGGCGCATAGCACAAGTTACACCATGGCTTTAATCACCAAAAATATATCCTGCAGTGGAATTGAGTTGCAATTCCTATAACCAAAACGTCCATTCAGCAACACATCTTAATGATATCCAACCGTAACTTGGACATCTCGGAAACGCACATTCTGGAACACAATTTGGTTCCGCGTTGGCCAAACGCACTAACATAACGCAGCAAAAACGGTTTGCTTGAGCGTCTTTCCATTCACCAGACCAACGCATATCTAGATTCGTGATTCGGTTCAATTTAATTCATTTAAAATTTAATTCGATTCGTAAAAAATTTGATTCAAATTTATCATGATATGAATTGAATGTGGTTCAATAATTTTATAATTCTTCAAACTAACGAATTTAATTCAAAAATTCGATTTGAGAGAATTCACATCGAATTCGTACATATATTTTTAAAAATTCACAAAAACTGGTGGGGACCAACAGAAGATAATTAAAAAAGGGGACGCTTTTTTGAAAAAAAGGGGACGCTAAGACCATCCGCACTCACACCCTCACTATAGTGCCACGCTTTGGGCGCCACGTCAGCACGCCCCTGCTCTCAGTTTTCAGCTCACACTCACACCCCTGCTACAGTGCCACACCCTAGGCGCCACGTCAGCTTTTTTGTCAGCTCATTTTTTTTAATTTCAGCTAACTTTATCAATCTCGAGTATTTTTTTCGCATAACTTCGAAAAAAAAAATTGAAACAATAAATTTTGCGAAGAAGAAATTTTATTAAAAATTGCGAAGTACAAAAATAACTATGAAATTCAAGAAATAACATAGATTTGCAAATTACATAACTAAATACCGCTACCAAATTTACTCCAAACGTGCTCAATTAAGTCCTTACGAAAGCAAAATGGGCTTCTCTATTCCGAATTTAAGAATCAGCGATCATGAATCTTGATAGAGATCCAATGCATTCAGTAGAGTATTCGTAGTCTGTGGAGGTGCTCCTGCCTGGTCTGTCATTGATGAATTCTTCTGGACAATAAGTCCATATCCATCACGTTCATCCTCCACTATCATATTATGCATTATGATACAAGCTATCATAACTTTTCCTATGAATTCTTGATTCCATAGAAGACATGGGTGTTTAATGAAAGTAAAGCGAGCTTGGAGAACTCCAAATGCCCTCTCAACATCGTTTCTGTAACCCTCCTGATCTTCAGCAAACATCTTCAATTTTCGGGTGGACGGAATTGTTATCGACTTCACAAAGGTAGCCCATTGTGGATATATCCCATCAGTGAGATAACAAGGCAACTCTCTATGGGTGCCATTGATGGTATAGCTCACTTTAGGTGCACGACCCTCTAAAACATTAGTAAAAATAGGAGATCGTTGTAACACATTGATATCATTACATGTACCTGGTATTCCAAAGAAGGCGTGCCATATCCATAAGTCATACAAGGCAACCGCTTCCAATATGATTATTGGCTTGCCGCTTCTTCCAACATATTGTCCAGCCCAGGCGGTAGGACAATTCTTCCATTCCTAGTGCATGCAATCGATACTGCCTATCATGCCTGGAAAACCACGTTGCTTCGCCACTTGGAGCAGACGAGCGAGATCTTGTTTATTGGGCTTCCTAAGATACTTTACCCCAAATAAGTTGTGACTCCATCTACGAATTTCACCAATGCTTTCCTTGTTATAGATTCGACAATCCTTAGGTACTCGTCAATAATGTCACTGCTGAACCGTACGCAAGAACTCTCATCGCTGCAGTATATTTTTGCAAAGACGATAACCCGGGCCTCCCTGTAGCATCTAGCCTTGGTTGGAAGTACTGATCATGGGTAGTCACCATTTTTACTATTCTCAAGAACAAAGGTCTATACATACGAAACTGACAGCGGAACATATCAGCTCCATATGTTGGTGTTTCAGCAAAATAATACTGCACTAAGTGCTCATTACCAACTTCACGGCCCCTATTGATATAGCGTCTTGGTGCACAAGGCTGTGATGCGGCTTGCCGCCTTCGAACAGTGGCCTCTGCAGCCCAAATGTTGGCTTCTATTTTGGCTTGCCATTGCTCCAAATAATTTAGTACTAACCTATTTTCTTCCTCTTCTGAACTATATTGGAAGTCCGGACTAGAATCGGAACTATTAGAACTATCAGAACTCGATGATATCGGATCCATGCCTTTTTTCTAAAAAAAGGAGAGGAGAGGAGTTGGTGTGAAAAATTATGAAGAAGGTTGTATCAATTTATAGATTTTTCAAATGAATTTGGACCACAAATTATTTTAATCGAATTTGGACCACACACATTTTTTTTATCCGAAAAGTCTTGTTATTTGGATTCAAAAATTTTTATAAAATTACCAAAAAATTTTTAAAAAAATTTAATTTCATATAAAAGTCAAAAATAATAAAATAAATTTTTAGAATTTTTTCAGATTTTTTTCGATTTTTTTCATTTAAAAATAAAATATTGGCTTGGACGACGTGGCCCAATCAGAGCGGACCACGTCGCCCGTGCTGAGCAGCAAATAGAGAGATGAGAAGCGCCTCGCTGATACGCAGGGGCGCCGCGCGTGTCAGGGAGGCACGCGGCACGCCCAATGACATGTCGCCACGTGTTGGCCCGGGGCTGCACACCCCGGCCTATGCGCCTGGTCTAAAAGGGAAAATTTTGAGTGGGAGAGGGGGTTGGCCGACGAAAATTAAAAGGGAGGAGGGGGTGTTGAGTGTTGATGTCAGCGACTGTATAGCGACCAATTGTATATATTTTTATTTTTTTACTATTTTAATACCCAAATTATTGTTTATTTACGGTTTGTACTTTATTTATTTTTTAATATATTCAAAATTATTTCTAAACTCTATAATACTACTTTTTATTCTTTAAATTTTACACGTTACAATCTAAATTCTTCACTATTCTTATTATAAATTTGAGATATATAAAATCTCTCTCATATTTATTAATTAGATATATTTATCATATTACTATATAATTATTTCATCAAGTAAAATAAATAAGAGTAAGAAAAATCGAGAATGGTATGGTTCTTATACTAATCATTTAAGATCTAAATTCTGAGCTTAATTATCTACTAAATCCTAAATTTTAAACTATAAACTTAATTATCTACTAAAATCTAAACTTTAAACCATAAACCATAAAGGGAAAAGAAACTTTAAATGTTCTGAGAGTTCCCTAAAAATCACTTTAGTATCCTATAATAAAAAAAATTCCATCAATCGAGTCAAGTTGTAGCTAATTTAAATCAATTTGGTCCATAGGCAGGTGTTTGAACCATTCCTGTCATGTCCGACCCCTGCCCTGCCATTTGAACGATCCACATAAGATATTTTTGATGACATAGCGATGATCAAGGAGGCGGTGAAGGCCAAGGAAGCAGATGTGAAGAGGAGGCCCCTCTGCTTCTCCCAGTATACATAGCCAACGCTATCTTCTTCGACCTATTCTCCCTTGTCTACTTCTTTTTTGGTCGATGGAGGGAGAAGATCAGTATGGAGACCCAATTTGGCCTCCTGACCCTCTCCGACCTCCTCGCCTTTCTCGCCTTCTTCTTTTACCTCCTCTCCTTCTTTGGCCTTGACTTTGTCCATTCCCTCTTCCTCTTCTCCTACCACTACCCCTACATCCTCCAAGACGATGATGAAGATGAAGCCAAGATTATAGACACTATAGATGACCTCCCAAAGAAGGTCGCGGACTCCTCCATACACCTCTCCGATGAGGACATCATCTAGTCTATGGTCTTCGGTGCCCTCCCTTCCTACGCCCTCGAGTCTTGCCTTGGAGATTATCGTTAATCCATGGAGGTCCATTGAGAGGCATTGTAATAGATAAAGGGGCACTCACTCTTGAGTCTTCTCGAGGGTTTGTGTAAGTATTGGTGAGGGTGGTGGGCCCACTATTGCTTGACAGGAGGGACCACTAGGTCAACGTGGCACCATATCATCGAATTTTTTTGATGTGGATTGTCCAAATGGGGAGGTAGGGGTTGGGCAAGACATGGATGGTTTGTGCAACTACCCGTGGACAAAATTGATTTGATTGGCTGAGGTTTGACTCGATTCATGGACTTTACCACAGAGTACTAAAGTGATTTTTTGGAAGACTTCAGGATACTTAAAATTTTTTTTAACCATAAACCATGAAACCCTGAAACTCTAAATCGTACGTAACTAATTTTGACACATTAAGTACAAATCCAAACTTTAGTATTTTTTTTTCAAAAAGAGTTAAACATTTATTTCTAGTTATTTAAATTTTTAAGTGCATATTTAATATTTAAGAATCAATTTGGATTTGATTCAAATTTGGTTTAAATTAAAAGATTTATAATTAGTATTCGATATGTTGAGACACTAGCACTAGCTGATTCCCATCATTCTCGCCAACCAGTTGCAAATCTCCCGAATATTAAGGATGGCGATGGATAGGGTCGGGTAGGGTAGGGTATTAGTACGATCCTACTCATACCTTAATTTAAAAAGTCGGACCTATACCCTACTCTATACCCTTAATTTTTTTCATTAATAGATTCATACCTTTACCCTTAAGATCCGTAGGGTCTGACCCTCGAATTAAATACAATATAGTTTTTAATACAAAATTTTAATTTTTTTATATATAATTTAACTAAATCATAATGAATATATTAAAATTTATTAAGAAATATCGAATATATCACTAAAACTAATTAAATAAATCAAATTTGTAGAGTCATTTCAGAATATTTAAGAAATATATTATATTTTATAAATAAAAAATAATAATAATAAGTCAAATTAGAGTTTAGTTAGGGGCTAGTTAGGGTAGTGTCTAAATTAAGATAAAAAGGTAATGGTAGAGTAAAAATTCATAGGATTCACACCTACCCTATACCTTACTTTTAAATGTAGACCCATATTCAACCAAAAAAAAAATGTAAACCCATACCCTTACCCTGCCTTAGATCCAGGCAAAGTCAACAAACTTTCGACCCACGTGATAAGGGTATGGACATTTCTGCCATCCCTACCGAACATGTCCTCGTTTATTACGAGAAAATTTAACACTTAAAATCTCAAAAGAATTTAACACTCGTGGTTATAAATTATTAATTGTGCGTATTATGATTTGGTACAATAAACCTAACTTAACAAAAAACGCGATGAAAATTGAGTAGAATGTGCTATGGCATACATTGCTAGCAGAACAATAATCGAGGGAACAGCCGGATAAATTAAAATTCTAGTGCTACTGAAAACTGTACTATTGTATTTTTTTCCAACTAGATCTTCATAAAAAATATTTTTTTTATTGGAATATAAGAACGTAACACGAAGAGGTCAAGTGCACAAGAGGAGCAACCAAGGCACGAACAGAAGACGAGCTCTGAACTATCCACAGGTGAGCTGTGAAAAGAGACCACCTAAACCAAATCCGAGATCAACTAGATAGAATTTTATTAGGATCAGTTATGGAGATAAAAAAGAGTACACCATATCTATTTGAAAAAAATAAATAATACATTTTCATGATTAAACTAGTGCAAGTAACACCTGCCACAACACGAAGGTCACGACGACGATGACCAGTGCCAATCCACCAATAAAGGCACATTTGCGCCAATTGCTCATTCCTTCCGTTTCCGAAGGCATCTTGGGAGCTAGAGCAAGGTTCTTTCGAAGTGAAGTCTAATGCAGAATCACAATTAACAAACTATGTTGTGGTGTTCTAATTAGGGTTTTTAGTGTTTTGCTATTCTTTTTTCCTACTTATATTCTACGTTCCTATTGTTGGGCTTTCTTGTTCCAAAAAGAAGTGTTAACACGTTTACGTGCATATGCAGCTAATCAATCAATTTTCTAAAATATGGAAATTCGGTTTTAATTAACAATACAAATCAGCAATAAATATGAATATGAGGAATGATCTCAAGCAAGAAATAACTATTAATATGAAAAAGGAATGGGAAGGAGGGAAATCCGCTAAAAGATATTTAAGGAATTTGTAATATTGTGTGAAAAAAAAAATATCTCTCTTGAAATGATTGCGCGTTATTTTCGTAGTAAATTGGCCGAGTTAATCACGCCATTATTTTTGGTGGCCATTAAATGACAAAAAAATTTTCCTGCAGTATTTAGGAAAATCATCTTCCTGCTTGAATAAAAGGTTAGTGCTTGGAGTTTTTTAATGGGCATATCAAACCATATTTAAAAGGTTATTGCTCTAGGCCCAGAGAGCAAGCTACTCTGGCCCATAACTTACAAAATCATTGGGAAGTGGGAACTACGGGGCACTGGGCTTTTTTAAAAAAGATGATATATTTTTAATATAAATATTATTGGTCGAATTTGTGGGCAAAACGAAATCGAATTGAAATATTTTTACATTTTTCTGACTTGTTTTTAATTTATCTGAAATTTGAAAAGTTGATCTATTGGAGAATCTCCTAATTAGATTTGGGAGTATAATTTCTTAAAAAGTATTCAAATAGTAGAATGTAATTGGAGAAATGATTCACAAGTTGAACAGTTTGAAAATACGGCATAATGAAGTAAAATTACACAATACTAAAGTATAAATTTACTTTAAAAATATCAATTTTCCTTGTAAACGTAAAATTTGACACCTTTACTTGCTCGAAAAAAAATCAATATTTATTTTTGTCAATTCATACAAAACTGTGAGCAATTACGCTAAATGTTACTGGACAAAAAGTTGACCTTTAATATATTGGAATGAGAACATCTGATTGCTATGGTGTAACTCGTAGAACCTGAAAAGTTTTAAAATTTTAGAATTTTTACATATTATGATATCATATAATGAATGTCCAGTTATCCCCAAAAAAAGGTTCTAACACTCAGTTTGGTGATTAATTATATGAATTCATGACGAGCACATAACTTGCGAAAAAATGTGGAGAGCACACAACTAACTAACACTGTTTTCTTCATGTGTACAGGAGTTTCTATAATATTTCAGTTACAGAGTTGATTCTACACAATTAGGAAAGTCTGATCTTGTAGCTGAATTGCAGCATTCGGAGTGATTAAAAAAAGGCGTGATTTACGGGAACGAATATTGCAAGGGCTGTAATCTCGGGCTAGATTTGGTTAGTGTAGATTGTGTTTCAAATCAAAATCTTCATGATCTTCATTAAAAGGCATTAACGGAACAAGTTGTAGCATAGTTAACAAAATTATAAGGTTAAAACTCTGGTGTGATGTATCTATGTGTACAAATTTATCCTTAAAAAAATTATAATCAAGAGACTAGCAACTGAAACATCATTAGCCTACGAAACGGTAAAGAGACTATAAACATTATTAATACTGCCAAATTACTCCAATTTGTTTTTATTAAGCAGCAGTGGAAATGAACCAACTTGCTTCAAAGTCATCAAATATTAAAAACTAGTTCTTTACATATTAAATACATGGCGTAGAAAACAAATTGATACGGAAGTCACTATTGTTTGAGCTTGATCTTACAAGTTTGGATCCTACTACCATCCATTTTTATCCAGAATTTCTGTCCTTTTACATATGTTCCATTCATCTTGACGATAATATGTCTGAGCACATTTTCTCTTAATTCAACTTACCTCACAAAGATTTACACCACAGAGTATATAAATATAAAATTGGACTTTTGAAATCATTAGCGAGGGAATGGATCCGTCATCGTGGCCTCGTTCTCTGATGAAATGACAATTCTATCCTCGGACCGGGACTCATCCAGATCATCTCTGGTACTATGCATGAAGAATGCAGGTCTTGCGGGCACCGGAAGAGTAAGAGAGTAACTGTTGAGCATGACAAAAACTTGAGCCATTGTTGGCCTTTCAGCTTCGTTCTCCTGAACACAAAGCAACGCAATGTGAATCCACCTTATCATTTCTGTCGTCGAACCCCTCCTTATGTTTTGGCCAATTATATTCGTAGGTGTCCCTTCTTGCCAATTTCTCCACGCCTAGAAAAATTTATTACGAGGTATTAATGGTAACAGATAGGCCGAAATTCATGCATTTGGACAAGAAATAAATTTCTACTTACAAATGATAGTAGGTCCTCAGCTTCCTCTCCTATGTGCAATCCATTATTCTGTTGCCCACTTGCAATTTCGAGAACCAAAACTCCAAAACTAAATACATCTGATTTTACTGAGAAACGGCCACGTGTCACATATTCGGGTGCCATGTATCCACTGCGGAGGATAATAGATGATGAGAAATTGATACAAATTACGATAAAACCAAATACAAAATTGAGTGTAAATACTTACAAGGTTCCAACCACCCTATTTGTATTCGCTCGAGTCTGGTCCATTGCAAACAACCTTGCCATGCCAAAATCTGATATTTTCGGATTCATCTCTTCGTCTAACAGGATGTTGCTTGCTTTGAGATCACGATGGATTATTCGAAGCCGGGAATCTTCGTGAAGGTACAAAATCCCCCTTGCAATACCTCCTATGATCTTGTCTCGCGTCTCCCAATCCAAGTTTTCCCGCATAACATGATCTAAATTAATGAACGAATTGTTATTTTGGATCATTACATTATGTTATCTATTCAAATTTAAAAAATGGTAGTTTGAAAAGTACCAATGTTTTAAAAGTATTTTTAGGTGTGTTTATATTTGGTTAAAATTCAAGTAAACAAAATATAAGGTATATCTAATTCCATGGCATACGGCCCATGCCTTGAAGTTGATGTTCAACTTCCAACCATTACTAAAAAAACGCCCCAACATCTTTGACATTATTCAGTGTGTTGAAGTGTCTTTATTCTCCCGGAATAATGACAAGGACCCGCTTACGTGGAACAAGTGAAAGAATTAAGTAATTCTCCAATCCAATGTTTTTCAATTTCCCATTTTATCTTCTTCCTAGTGGTTCATTCAAGATTTTGGGATTTCGATGAGATGAATCCAAACAGGGGTTAGGGCAGTATTCGGATTTTAAGCATCATTTAAAATTTTTCTTGATAAGTAAGCATCATTTGACTTAATTGAACATTTAGTAAGTAAATACCAGCATGTTAAAAACAGGTCCAAGATTTTTTTAGTAACAGTGGAAACGACTAGATCCTAAATTCTGCTTCTCGAATTGCATGTTTCTATTATTTTTTTGGGTCGAATCCATGTTCTTTTATGGTGTAACTAACCCACAGTATTTCATCCTAAGAAATCTACCTTTGAATTGTTTATGGATTCCAAAACGTGCATATCATTCTCATTGATCATATATCTACCGAAATGACGGTAACAATATTATTTAACTATTAAGTAGAGCTATCGCGGTGACGATGTATATTATTTAATTACTAATGAGAGCATTTTTTATATGGTAGAAGATAGTGGATTACCGAATAAGTGACGGTCAAGGCTTGAGTTGGGAACGAACTCGTAGAGAAGAAGCCTCTCCTCCCCTTGGAAGCAGAATCCCACTATCCTAACCAAGTTTCGGTGTTGAAGCTTGGCCACCAACAACACCTCGTTTTTAAATTCTGACTCTCCTTGCATCGAGTCCGTTGACAACCTCTTCACTGCTACTTCTTGTCCATTCGGAAGCGTACCCTAGC
>SOPF01028934.1:36550-68219 GCA_012979155.1 Hypericum perforatum | reverse complement strand
AAAACTTGGACAAAATTCTCGAGGATTTCGTTTGGAATCAACTCGCGAGTACATCCCACCTTTTGAACGGGACAAGGGTGAGGAAGAATATAAATTGGGGTAAAGATTAGATTGCTTGTCCTTTCTTAACGGTGTTACCCCAGAACGAGAATCTAATCCACCCAACCAATGAATTTCTTTCTTGTCGGCTAATTCTGACATTTTCCTCGTTCAGATGGGATGGTCCATCCTCGCATATTCTAAATTACCACCTACCTTACTAATTACAATCGCAGTGAAGATACACTTTGTTTGTCATCTAGCGAAACAAAAAAAAATCATCTGAGATTCGGTCAAGATTGTCACCCATAGTTTTAACCGGGTTAGATATCAAATTTAATAAAATAATAAATTAAATTAATAATAGTTCGTTATTGGTCGGAAAAACATTGCAACCGTAGTTTTGAAGTTTTTGGTTATGTATAAATCGCATCCCGTTTCATATTTCAATTTCCCGACGGGCGGATTCCTCAGTTTTTTTCAGCGAAATTGCTAGGTCAATGACAAATTGTGTCTAATTATGACTTTCCAGGAATATTAATAAACGCATCCTTAGAACAAGGAATAGTAACACACATTATCTAAGCAATCCGCTCCGTATAACATTTCGAAACTTTGCATGCAACATGTTTTCTATAGTCGAGAATTGTCGTTTTGCACTAGAGATAGAACTAGATTTTTTTTGAAATGGGGATAATACATAAAATATCTAATTTTTTATATTTAATTTTAATTTATGGACTGATTAATTTTTTAATGGATCAATTTTTATTTTTAATAGATGCATATACTAAATTATATATTAAATTATCAAATAAAAAAATAATTGGGATCAACTGAAGAGTAAAAGAAGCATATTTGGTCAATCAGAGACATAATTTAAATGAAATGCGTTGCATTTGTAGTACAATAAGGTCATACTTATAACAAAAAAGTCTATGAAAAAAGTCTATGCATGCCATTTATCTCTCTTTTTTTTTACAGAAGAAATCCTCGGTATACATATGTAGGTCATGATCATGGGTATGGTAGTGGCAACAATTTTTTAAACTATCTGATGTCTATACATTCAATAAAAACGATTGAATTAATTTTATGTATTCTCGCATTTCTGATGTATGAACTCGCTAGCTCTTTTATCAGTTAACCAAGATGTCTGGTAGTGTATAATGTTCATTCATCTCTCTTCTACTTTATCTAAACTCTATTTGGGTGTTTATTTTATACCTCCTAGATTGTCCACTGGATTTGGGTAAATCAAGTGTGACATTTAAAAACAAGAGAATTTTTCAAGCTTGATCTTGCCGCAGGAGGCAAGGGTCGTGCCTTGCATCAGGCGGCAAGAATTTGAGCATTATCTTCCTTAATTTATGTCCAATGCCCATACATATTTCTTACACGAACCCTAGTGCTTCTATTGTTTATATTTCTTACATTGGCCTTTTGTAATGCGTCGTTTCTTTAAGCGAATTAAGAGCTTAGGCTTGACAGTGGACGGCTTTATCGTGTTCTTTTCTGAAAAAGAGAAAGAAACTGCCCGAACAATAAGAACAGCATGCATGACCAAATCAATCATACCTTTATTTTATAACTCTATGTATGATTTGGCGCATTTATCATTGTTTAGAATATCATATCACTATTGATTTGTGAACTTTTACCTATCTTTTGTTTTAGAATTTAAGATTAACATAAAATTGAAATATGTTATTGTTGGAGTCTCGCTTTTTCTCTGCAACAATTAATAGAGTAGGCTAATCTTGCGTGCTACGATTTCTTTTGTTAAGTATATAGATTGTAACAAACATCCAACGATTTCTAAAACTTCAAGTTTCTGAAATTAGTTTGAACCTTCCCAAATCGAAAATATGCCATAATAAAAAATGAAAAACAATATGTGTACCCTATTTTTTTAAATGACTTAAGCGAGAAGTCCAAAACGTTTAGAGTTTTTTTTTTTGTCTTGATTGACAAAGTAAGTATGAAGGTAAAAATAGTCATTACGCGGCTAGGCATGGTCCGGTTAGGAGAATCACTATCGGAAATACAAATCTTGCAACCTTAAATGAGATTCAAATGTTGGCTGGAAACATAATCTAACTACCAACGGTCAACATAAATAAATTAAGTAGCCAGTAATCAAGAAAAGAAAAAGCAAGTGGTAAGCAGAGACGTCAGTTGGCAATATTGGAAACTAGTTGAAATAGTTGTAACCTTATAATATGCTTCAACTTATCGGAGATTTTTTCCAACAGTTGCGACCATTTTCATTCTTTTAATTAATAGATTGTATTATATAAAATTACTCTCAAAATAGTATTTACTAGATTTATTATTTTTGTATTCATTATTGTTCGTAAGCATGTGCCACCTAAGAAAATAAACCAGTGCTAGTATATTCAATGCTAATAAGCATGTCATGCCCGTTATTCTTTTCGTCTAAACCTCTATTTACCACCACTATTAATCTAATCATATATCTTCAGGGACTTTGTCGAAAATTTTCATATGCAACAAGAAACTATCTTCATCGTGATCATGTTTGCAAATACAAAAAAATTAAGTATTTGTTGATTCATTATTCCTAATAAAATATAAGATTATACCATCAGAGCGAGACGGTCGTGTGATTGTTATCCCCAATTTACTAGATAATAGAATTGTGGAATTCAGTATTTATATATTCCTTTGATCTTTGGGGAGATAACGAGTCTGCGTAGACTTGAATTCTTGAATTTAAGATATTAGTCTCTGATATTAGAAAATTGACGCGTGGAATGCCACGAAGGAGAAAAAAAAGATAGAGAGGCGCGCGTTGACCTGATGGAGTTTCACGTGTCAAGGTGTTAGCAGACAAGGACGCCTAGTAATGACCTTGCCATGTCGACAATACAATCAAATCGAATCTCCCAACCACTAAAAAAGATAACAAAGTTTATCTTATATAATAAGCAAGCGATAATATACTGCTATATAAAATTACTATAATATAATATAAGAACAATATAATATTGCAATGTAAACTATATCATCGCGTTGTCAGGCTTTCACGTGGTTTTTCATGCATCTTCCATGATTAAATATCACTCGCTCGTTAATGGGAGTACTACTAAATGACTCATATTTATTCAAGTAATTCTTTAGTTCTGTTTTTAATGAAATTTTCATTTAAAATAATTTAAATAGAATCTGTTCGATTATAGATACCATCTGTTAAAAAAAAAAAGCATGTCAACTTTTTTACATCTTTTAAAGTGGAAGGTACTAACATGAAAAAAGTTTCAAATACCGGGCAAAAAAAGCGGTGTTTGACATATATCGCATCTTCTTGGTCACAACAATATATATACTTAGGTGATCTATGTATCAGCTCTTGTAGAGTTGTAGTTCCTTGTTAGGTGGTGAATGTCTTTAATATTTTTAGTGCAACTCTCTTATTTGAGTAATACTAATTTATTTTTTTTTTCAGGAAAAAGCATCATATATCTTATGCAACATAATGACATGGCATTTAAGAATAGTAAAAATTGACGTATATTCAGAATACGATTTTTGATAAATTTAAATCTAAATTCTCGAATTATATTAGATCTATTCTATATTTATGCAAGGTTTTCCATTTCCTTGAACGATATGAAATGACCCATCAATTTTAGGAAAATTAGGTAGCATATATTATCATACTACTCAACAAAAGAATTTATATTTGAAATTATCTGTCACATGTAATCATTAGTGCCTAAATTTATACATTATCTATACCATGACTCGCCATGAGTTGTGTGTCATAGCCTCGGTTCATTAAAGAACAATATCTTCGGAGCTGATTTGTTGCCAAGTTACCAAATAAGGAGAGAGATCGCCAACATTTTAGGTCATCTCGTAACAATCAAACCAGTCTTCAGAATTACGCGACCAGACCACCGCCCTAATGAGTGTAGACAACCAATAAAGAAAGAGAAGAACATTGATTACCCGTTGTTCCCCCACGAAAGCACACAGTTAATAATCATTATGATTAAGAAGCAATTACCACATGCACGAAGAACATTATAATCTAAATAGCAACCCCACATGAATGTTTAGGTAGGTAAGACACAAAAGCTCATCTTATTAAATGACGTGTTCTTGATAGTTTGGACTAAGATGACTTGATTAAACGATAAAGCTCATTAATTAATAACAATCCCATAAAGGTAATTAACAACAACAATTAAACCACCAACTAATCAGGCGAAAAATGCATTAATCTTATAATCAACCCCATCTGAGTGATAAAAAAAAAAAACTCGGTGACTCATTTCTCTACATTATTGAACCCACAATCCGGCACTTTTCTCTTCAACACAAATAAGTAAAAAAATTAGCAAATGACAAACAACAACTAGCTAGCTAGAGGCATCTCTAAAGTCCTCATGAACAGGCCCTCTTCCCATCGGAAAATACCTCGCCGTCCCGGTGGACATTGCCACCGGGAACCCCATCCCTCCGCCAGAAGACGAATTAGTAGAAGAAGAACACGGAGAATTATTACTATTATTATTATTTCCTGCTCTTTCAAGGGACTGCACCTGGGTCTTCAAGAACTTGACGTAGAGAATAGCCTCATCAAGCATAGAGGCGGTGTCCATCTTGGTCCCGCCGGGAACAAGTCTCTGTAGGATCCGGATCCGTTCGCTAATCCGCTCTCTCCTGTGCCTGGCCGCCACGCTCTGTGGGTCCTTGGAGATCCTCACGTTCTTCCTCTTGGGTGGCTTCACGGCCTCCGGGTCGATGTGGACCGGCTGCATCGCCGCGATCCGGAATATCATCTCCCTCATCGCGGCCATCGAGGACGGTGAGGCGGCCGAGGAGGAGCCCTTTAATGGTGGCTCATGGAGTTCTGTGTTAGGGTTGTAACTATTCTCATTGAAAGGTGGCAACTGGTGCAAGTAGGGAGGTGGGTGATGGGAGTGATGATCAGGGAAGTTGTTAAAAGGGTCGGTGGTGAAGTGGTTGGTGAAGGTAGGAGGAGGGAAATGGTGGTCAACGGCGTCGTAGAGCTCGGGTAACATCATCGTCATCATCATCATCGTCTCCATTTGGTCTTCTGTTGTTGCTGATGACTTTGCCTGGTCAACATCCATTATAAGTATTTACACTAAGTCTCCTTCTTTATATAACTAGGGCAAAAGAAGAGAGAGAGAGAGAGAGAGAGAGAGAGAGAGAGAGAGAGGATGTGAAGTTAGGAGAAGTGGAGAGGAAAGTATGGAGAAACTGGGAGAAACTAGGGTTGGAGAGTGTAATTGGTAAGTGCAAGTAAGTTGCAGCTGATGATGATGATTAATTATTTAAATAATGTGGGGATTGTTGGGAATAAGCAA
This sequence comes from Hypericum perforatum, assembly GCA_012979155.1. Lineage (NCBI taxonomy): Eukaryota > Viridiplantae > Streptophyta > Magnoliopsida > Malpighiales > Hypericaceae > Hypericum > Hypericum perforatum. The sequence continues at coordinate 62,817 of SOPF01028934.1, read as the reverse complement.
TCAGATTTGGTGGTGGTACTGTGTGAACTGTGAAATGATAGCTATATATTTTTTTTTTGGTGAAAATGGTGAGTGTAGTCACTCAAATGATAGCTATATATAACAAGTGGGCTGTGACGATATTAGTTAATATAATGTTTTTCTTTTTTCCTATTTTTGGAGGTTGGATTAAATAAATGCTTCGGTCTTCGGAATTATAATGTTCTTTGTACTTGTTTGTGGTTTGTCGCAAAGCTGGGGAGCTTGTCTGACTTCTTGGCGGTGTTCTTCAGAATACTGGTTTTTTCCTTCTTTCTTTTGTTAAAACATTGCTCAAGATGTAGTCTATGATTTGTGCTTTTCAACTTCTTGATTCAAGTAATTATTTTTTTGAGGGGTGATTCAAGTAATTATCACAACATAGAAGTGGGGAAATAATTAACAAAATCATAGTATATGCAGATTAAGTTTAGTATTAGGTTTTTTTAAGAAAAGTATACGTGTTACACTTAAGACGTTTGCACCATTCATATTAGTGTTAATACAGTGGATTTCATCAGAAGCGCTTCACGATAATAGTTCTAAGATATGTGATTTATTGAGAAATTTTTGTATTATAACCTCTTTTTAAATAGTTAAAAAATAGACGGCCATGTTAGGTTTATAATAACGTTGTTCAGAACATCAAGATAGAAATTAGTGTCATATATTAGGTATATATAGCAACTTATATCATGATTCTTCATTTTCTACGTAGAAAACCTACAACTACTACCAAATGAAACCTTATTATTGTAGATAAAAGTTAAAAGAGGAATAAAATTCAAAATTCAAATCCTAAAACCCCAATCACACGACAAGAGTCATAAGCCTCAACAGACCAATCAAAAAAAGATATATTTTTCTGTTATTCCTACTTGGAGCCTGGAGGAGGTGGGGGGCTCATATGAACATATTTATGTATAAAATAGTTTTATTTTAAATTCGAAATTAAATTATTATTGAAATCTATCGTGACATTATCCTGGATTACTTTCTCTGCAACCTTCACAGCCTAACTTGGGCTCCTCTTTCTCCTCTCATTGAAAACGGAACGCACTTCGAGATGGATCAGGTTTCCTGCTTCATGTGCTCCAATTTAGAATTTACCCACCTCCTATTAATTGCCTCCCACCGTCGTGGATTTCTCTTTGCGCTTTTATAGGTGAAGTTGAGAATTGGTTCCAAGTCGCAACAGATTCAAAGTTATTTAGTGGAGTTTTTGGCTGAAATTTTACAAACATAAAAAATATTTTTGGTAGAGTGATTTCGTAAATATAGTCCTACAACAATTTGACTTCCTACAACAATCTGACTTTAGATACAAAAATTTACAAACAATGGTACTAACCAATGAGAGCTTGTGTATTTTTTTTTTAAGTGAGAGCTTGTGCATATTATAAAAGATTTGGATTCATATAATACAGTTCTGGATTCAATACGCAATTGATAGATTACTCTCCTAAATAAAACTTTATATTGCTCAAATCTATATATCCGAGACTTAATAAAATATATCTTTAAAAAACTCAAGAATTAGAAAGAAAAAAAAGTCAAGAATAACCAACAACTCTTGCATACATAAACAAACTTTTCTAATAGCAATTAATAAGTTCATAATTTGAGTTTGAGAACATTATAGTGGTCTGTTTAGAGAAAGAAAAGTAGATTTGACTCTTAAAATACAGAATTTCCTGCAATTGCCCAATATTCTTCTGCTTAGGGCTAGGACCAGCCTGTGTTATTGTTTTGATATGGGTGAATTTTCTCAGTCTACTTGTCTAGCAGGAATTGATGTTCGACTTCTAGCTGCCAAGTGGGAAATAACTTCGGATCCGGGAAATTTTTTTTTTTTTATAAATTTAATCTTGAATCCGACTTTACTTTTTCCCAATTCAACGTTTCTTTGGAGATTAGAGTCAGCTAAATGCTCATCGGAAAATAAAGTCAGGTTCATTCCATTAATTTGTTTTTTGTATAAACAACATTTAATTTACTTACATGTAGACATTTTTACAGAAACAGCTAAGAATCTACTGAATAATACCCTTACATACTTCTAAGATAACCCAGCTGTTAATTTCCAATTATTTTATCTCATGCTTTGACATACATTTAAAAATATTACTGATAAATTTTGCTCCCCGCACGTTCGGTAATTGTTCTTTGACCCAAAAGACAAAAAAAAAATGAAAGACTAGAATTTACCTTTCTTAATAATGCGAACATGTGTCATATGTACACATATCGTTTTCTCAATTAAAGAAGTTTGTATTTTTTTTCAAAAATATTTTAAATTTTGTAGTGTACAAAGTGGACCCGCGGTAGTGGACCTCAACATTTCAGCCGAAAATCATGATATTATGCAGACCTTAATAAGAAGCATCTTCGTTCGAATGACTGGTCTATTATAAAAAGTGGCGAGAATTTCCAAACTAGGTAGAATTTCACGAATATGTATTTAAACTTGAGACTTTTAATATATCAAAACAAAAACATTTCAGTTAATTTTAAATATTTGATAGTTGTGTCACCACTCAAAACAACTGTCCAAATTTATGACAATAATTAAACCCACTTTTTATCCCCGCCAAAATACTAAGCTGCAAATAATAATTCGGTTGTTCTTTCTCTTTACTATGTCAATTATCACGAACAAGACATTTATAAAGAGACATGATCTCTGCAAGAAGAGGTTGGATTGGATGAAAGAATCCAGGGGTAGAGATCTTGCTGTTAGAATATCAGTTTTTTTATTATTATGGTTGCACCACCTTATCCCGCATTGCCATTTATCCACCGCCGCTTCTACAAAATTACGTTTACATTTATAATAACAACACTAAATATAAACAACTAATTAGATCATCTACTGTGTTAAATATTTGTTAGAAAAATTCTCACATTTTGAAAGTTTAATTGTGACTCAAGATTAATTTGATTGGCCCGCTAAACTTGATACCAATTGGTAAAATAAATATAAACACTAAATAGACATTAGATAGCTCCCACCAAAAACATTGACATTAGATAGTCACCCTGCTATCACCGAGTACACTCGGTTAATAAAATTTCTGTATTTTGAATTCACTCTTCACTCAAACTTGAATTAATAAATTTAATTAAGCGATTTTCTTCGGAAAAAAACGTCAAATTTGTCACCCTTGTTTTAGCCTCCTTCATTGGGAGAAATGGCGTTTTTGTATTGTCTTATGGAAATAATACAACTATATGCTCCCAACTCCCTTCCGCTCTCTCTCTTCTCTGCATGATTTTCAATGCCAAGACTTGGATCATTTTCATGTTGCCCAATTGCTCCAATCACACAGTTGCTAGGCTCTAGGAATCATAAGGTCGCTAGTCCCTTTTGGTTTCAACTTTAGGCAAAGTGTGAGAGGCTCCTATAAAAAACTAAGACACGCCACTAAAACCCATCAGATGAAAAAAAAAAAAGCGTGCAAAAAACAGAGCGAGTTAGCCAGAAGCCAAAACCTAGCTTGCAGCAAAGGTCATCAGACGTTTTTAGTACCGCCGTGATAAAAGTGTTGGACTGTTCGCATGTCTTTTGGCCAAACATATTCAAATATTTCGTAAATTGACAACTGAAAGAGCCAGGCCTCAGAGTATCACCTGTAAGTAGGGAAAAATTCAAATTCGCTTTTGTAAATCGAAAGAACAAATACATAAATAGTGGATTTGGAACGTTCGAGGAATGGTGCAAATACACAGAAAGCATTATCCCGACTACAATTTCGCAAAATCTTGAAGAGCAAGTTTGAGTGTGTAAAGTTACCTTCTCCTACAGGAAAAACAATACTTGACCTGTAGACATAGCAAATATTTAAGAATGAGCGGAAAATAAATCTTCTATAATGCTCAATATCTCCGCAGACGAGCAGTTGGACAACACCAAGAGTTGAGGGGGCATGGCGCAAATATACCAGGCATCTTGTAGCCTTTCGACAATACAATCTCCGGAAAGACCATTTTTTTACCCCACAGATAATGCAAAAACTGCCTGTACAATGAAGGGTAAATATCAATGAGAATGGTAAATAAATTTGGCAAATAGATGATAAGGGCGGATTTAGCTGACCCAATTTGTAAACATCAATTAATGCTAAAAAAAAGAGTTAAGTAGGAGATCGTTTCTCCAAAGTTAATTCATAACCTACCTCTTGATACACCGCACTGAGATTCCTCTTCAAGTTTGCCTATGTTGGTTGATGCTTCCATTGTTCTCTCCGTCCAATATCTCATCCACACAGACCTCATGCAACCTTTCATACATTTTCATCATTTTTTGAAGCATTTGAGCAGATTGAGAGGACTCAATTTTCAGCCTCTGGACCTCCAGTCCCGAAGCCGCAGAAGAACTTTGTTGCTGCAGATCACGAAAGAGTAATTCTGGTGAAAATGGTCCCCGGAGTATGAAGCATAATTTGATGGCTCTCGCAATCATGATAAACAAAAAGTAAGCTGATCTAAGCATGCATATGACAAAGAATCCAGCTTCACTGATATCTGACATGATCGATGACCGAGGAAGTAACAAAAAGTAACATTTGCATGGGTAAACTTTTATAGCTGTCCCTTAATCTTTAGTACATTATTACAATTTGACAAAAAATAGATAAAACTACCTGGAGTTCTTTAATTTGATCTTCAAGCACTTGAGAGCTCATGTATGAAGAACATAAAGAGTCGCATTCAATGTCCTGCAGACGAACAGTTGCATTCAAGACGGCAACATCATCTGTTGAGCTCACATATTTAGCCAAAGGTGGCGGCAATGATGATCCATGCCGTCGGGAAGAATGCACATTTACATCTGTTTGGGAATGTAGGGAAATTGGCCGTCTAACAACACTAATATTGCTTACAGGACCTGAAACACAATTAAACCATGCAGTGAAACATGAAATAGTTGTAAGCCTCACTAAACACAAGCAAGAGGAGAGTCAATGAAGGTACGGAAACAAAAGACAAGAGAAATAAGAAGCAAATTCAGTCAGTTGGACAAACCTTTAGCATGTTTAAAAACACTCACTATTGTGCGCTTTACGGGATCCCATGCTCTAATGGAACCATCAAATGATCCAGCAAGCAATAAATTACCATATACACCAAACTCCAAACAAGTAATCTTGCTGTAGAAAACAAAAGATAAGATCAATATATCAACAGAAAACTGTTAGATCAAGATAAAATACATGCAGGGAACAATGACAAGCTCCATGGATATGCAGCGGCGGCGGCTAGCCAAATTCATATCATATGGCCAGCACTATAAATTGAGGTTTTACAAAGACCGTAGTAAATGCCACTCTAAGGGTAAGGTAAAGAGCCAGTATGTACGATGCCTATGCTCCCAAGCTATCGGCAAAGTGAGAAGAATATAAATAGTATTTGAAACCTGAGTTCAGGGGAGTTACAACATCAACTGAAGATAAAAAGGACGGTGGTCGATAATACTAGCCAGCAAATCACAAAGCTGAATTAATGGGGCCGAAACATTAGATCCAAGTGTTTTCCTATCTTATTGATCCCATATTAATGCCTGAATTTGGACACTTGATCTACTACACACTGTCTGGACATTGGCTGCCTAGATGCATAATTAACCAGGTCTCCCGATGCATTAACCAATAATGAAAGCCTACCCTTACACTAACCTAGTTTCGAGAATGGCATGCCACGAGCAAAAGCTATAAGCTCGTCAACCACACGCTGTTAAATTACTAAGCAATGAAATCTAAGCAACCCATGATTGCTAACCTGTGACTGGATAATGAACCAATGACATGAAACCACTGTGTTTTTGTGGAGGAGCAGTCTGCGTGAAGCGCAGCTATGTATATCTTTCCATCAACACCGCCAGCATAGAAGACATGTTCACCAGGGTCCAATGCAACTGCGACAATTTCTGAGGGAAATGAAATACTTCTTAACATTATTCCTCTGGACAAGCTCCATACCTGAGATAACAAAGATTGTGGTTATTAAATAGAATATTTGGTCAAACAAACCTTGGATGATCAAAGACAAATGATTAGTTATATCTTCATCTGTTATAATACTTTGTTTAGGAAGATTCAGTAAAAAAAAAAAACTATATTGTCAAACAAGCCACAAACTATCTCATCACCTCCTGCGAGACGTCATTCTTGTGAACTTAAAAAATCGGAATCTGCCATTTAACTGCCACTGAAATCAAATTCTAAACACATAATTTAGCCACCGCAAGGGCTTTACTCAATCATGCTTAATGAGTTATATGACTCAGCAGATAGTTACTTAAAATTATACAGCCCATTACAAAATTCTTTGTTCCACATTTCCAGACTGTTCTTGAAGAGAAATGGTGTTTCACAAATCATCAAAATTAACCAAAGTTAAATTGTAGTCCGAATAACTAAATCTGTAAATATATAAAACAGTGATCTAAATAGTGTGCCAAACCTTACACGTTCTGTCCTTCGAAGCAGAAATGATAATGGCGTTGCTTCCTCCATAACCGGAAACAATATCATTTACACCCTCCATGTGCTCCGAAAAGTTATGTACGTGAAGGTAACTAATCTGCTCTCTTGCTTCATCATCAAATATCCTGATTGACGAAGCAAATTCCACAATAACCAAAACCAATAAGCAAAATACCTAATTTTCTTAGAAAAAAAAAGAAAAGGCAAAAAACTAAAAATAAAAAAGCAAAAGGGCCGGGAAATACACGAAGAGTGACCAAACTTTAACTGCTCCATCTTCAGACCCAGAAATAAGAAGCGATTCGTCCTCATTAAGTACCAAGCATGTGACAGCTCTATAATGGGCGCGCCATTTCCGAAGCAACTTACCTGTCCGTACCTAGAACCCACAAACAAGAACAACAAGGAGCACATTGAGAAGATCAGCAACCAACAACAACTAATTTTTGCTTCTTAAAAAAGTCACACAGAAAAGAGGAAACAAAAACCTCCCAAAGGTAGATATTCCCAGACACTCCGCCACCAAACAGGAATGTGCCTTCGCTATTTGCCACGAGCGGGTTTATCGGCTCCTCCGGAAAGCTCTTCACCTCTACTTGAGGCTTCTCGCGCCCAAAAACAAAAACAAAACAAAAAAAAACTCAGTCAGGCAATTCATCAAACAGCTAACACCCAGACAGCTTAAACAAGCCCCAACACATATACCTTAGACCAGGACCAGTAGAGGATGGAGCCGGATACCGCCCGGGGCTCCCGAGTCTGCGAAGATGCAATAAGGTTGGGGCCCACGCAAGTTAGGCCGTTGGGAGGGGACACGCACGACTTGTACCGGAGCCGCTCAGCCCCCGTTTGTAGGTCCCAGCATCCGATTCCGGCGTCCACCGATGACGACGCAATTAGTAGTACCTCTTCCTCCATTGAAGGCTTTCTTCTTGCTGATTTGTGTTTCCTTTAGCTTTGGGGGTTTTAGGGTTTTAGAAGAAAAAAAAAATCGGTGTCCTCCTAAAAAAAATCTCAGTTAATTTATAATTTTATACAAATTGGACGAAATCGGTGAAGAGGAAACTTGTTTTTGGGCCTTATAACGTAGTTCAGTTCATTCCGATCAAAGTTTAGCTGGTTTATTATTGGGCCGACGCCCGTTATTCTTAACTAAGCCCAATTGGATCTGGCCCATGTATTTCGAAGACTTTCTTGCGAGCATTTATCACGAATCGATGGTTTTTATGGGCGCTACCAATTTGTTCACGAGGATTTCGAGCATTTAAGAATTTATCATAAAATTGGACCTTACTTTACTAATAAAACAGTCCATACCTTTTTACAGAATTGAATATTTTTTAGCTATATTTTAAGATATCACTTTTTTAATAGTACATTTTAGACTTATAGCTCAAGTGTCACTTTAATGCTCGTTATTACTAGTACTTGACACGGTGGGATGTATTCAATCTTCTTCAAAAGAGTTCGTAGACCAATCCGCTCTCATCTCTAGTCGTAATCCAAACACTACGAGTGAAGAGTTTATCGTAAATAAAATCACCTTGAGTTGGATTAAAAAAAAATTAACATACAATAACTCTATCATCATTTATTCAAGTGTTTTTCGGTGGATTCTTTCTTCCTTTACTCTGCGGATTGCATGAATTTCAGTATCCTTTTTGGCATGATTAGGAAAAAAATCATAAACCGTTGATTCATGGTTTTACGTATTATATATATTATCAGAATGTGAAATTATCTTGTCTGTTACACCCACCAACAAACACTTGGATAAATGATGATAGAGTTATTGTATGTTATATCAAATATAAGAATGATTATGGTTTTATGTTTTATACTTGCCAGTAATATACGTTTTATCGGTAATTTTGAGTGTTATTTTTTCAATACAATTTAGCCGTTTGAGTTTTAATGATTTTTGTGGTCGAACCACTTATACACTAGGAAGGAAAGTTACTTGCCAGCAAGAACCATATATTAATAATTTAATGGATAACCATTTTATAAATTGTCATTCTTTATGTGCGCCAAAATGAGAGAAAAAGTCCCAACAAAGTGGAACCTGAAAGGCCAACTGAAGTGACCCATGCTTGCTTTCTTTTGAACTGCGATTTTTCTTCTCCTTACTTTTTTTCCCAGAATTCAAAGAAAGACACGTTCATTTTCTATTTTCCTCGAGTCAATAAGGCTGCTTTTAAACGCTACTAAAAAGAGAATAAGGAGGCATCCTCCTCTCCTTTCGCCTCCTTTCAGTTTCAATAAAGCATCTTTAATTGGATGATCCGTATCCACTATATCCACTTTGAAGATGCTATAACCATAGCTCCCTTGAAAATATATATCACAGTTCGAACTTAATAATATTTACATTAATTTAATATTGAATTATCATATTGTATAGTTAAAAATACACAAATATTAAGTAAACACTTGATTAATTTGCAAGAAATTATATTTTATAATATGGTACAATACAGTCATAATTTGTACTTATGACGGGTCCTTCTTATACTTTGCAATCGCTCGTGAAGTTTCAACTCACGTGTAATACGTCCAACAAAAAAGACAAAGGTATGAAATTAAAATATTTAGGAGTTGAGGTACCCCATTTGGTGTAGGTGGCTACATAAGTATCTAGCTTAGGGTTATGGTTTTTTTGTATTGGCACGAAATCATTGCACGACAAAGATACTCTACGAATACTATATTCATTATTCCCCCTCCTACTTCCAACCTTTTTAGTCTCTCTTGAGACTTAGAATTGGACCCTTTATTAACATGCTTTTTTTTTTGGTGGAAATTATTAACATGCTTTTGCTTCTGTCTGCTCCCGCAGTTTCTCTGACTCACTAATTTTTAAGTAGCTAAATGAAATTTGGCTTGGCGTTTACGAATTAATAGAAATTTCATGGTTCAATTTTTGGCTCGCATAGTCATATTGTAAAAATTTAAACTAACAGATTAGTAAGACAATGAAATAACCTCATTGATTTTTTTAGTACACTAAAAATTTGAGTAAGAAATTTTGAATTCTTGAATATGATATATATAAAAATCGAATTAACTGATTGAAACTTTTGCAAAATTAAATGTGGCTTGGACAATAATTATAGAAAGATGATGCTTAGTCAAACTTTCTCTTATTGAAAAAACTCTACTCTAGCGAGGAATGTTGGATATTTTTTTTTTTGGTCGAAAGGAATGTTGGATATTGGGACAAAGAAAGGCACAAAGAGGTGGGATTTTTTTTTCTACAAGGGTAGCTAGTTTTTTCTTCCTTGAGCTACCGGTCAATAGAAGACTTAGGCTCTCTTTTTCTTTCTTCTATTTACGGTGTTTCTTTTCTGGAATATGGAAAGAGAGTTTTTTTAAGAAATGGTAGTAGTATTAGTGGGTGAAAAGGAGAGGGAGGAAAAAACTATAGTGTGAAAATAATGTTTCTGAGGAATTTGATATCAGATACTTAAAGTAGGAAAAGGCAAAGGTTTTCTGGTCCAATTTCAGAAGAAGAAGAAGAAGCAGCATAGAAGGACCTTGATAGAAACAATTCAAACCTACATTTTTAGTCAGTTCCTCCCTATGTAAATCTCTCACATTTCGCTTTCATCGAATAGCCCACCCTTTTTTACAAGTTTCCCCTCAATAATTTCTAATCTAAAAACAAAACTAATTTTATCTTCTTGTTTTAACCATCTTTTTTATTTTCTTCCATTTCCCAAAATTGACTGACAGTTCATAGAAACGAGAAATTGAGATTATGGCCTCCATCAATGGGGAAATGATGACCTTCTTTTTGTATTGGGATATGTTTATGATGGCTATTATCATGATTCATTACCCTCCTCGTAAGATTTCCGGAACTCAATTATTATCTCTCTCCTCCTCATCCCTTTCACCCTTTTTATAAACCGCTGAATCATATTAGTGATAATAATATTTATATAATATATGAAAAATAATATTAGCTTTTTGAAGAGAGGATCAGCATCAGTTTGGCAGATTTTTTCCGACACGGTATATTGAAAAGAAATTAACCGCTAGAAAATCAATATTTATATAATACATGGAATAAGTTTAGAAATTATTTATACAATGAGTAAGAAATTGCAACCGAAATTTAGTTAAAATCATACAGCTACGAAATTTACCAGATAAAAATTGCCGTAGGGAAAGACTTCCACAGTCTTCTCTCACTCGATGCATGTTTCGTCCCCATCCTCGGTTCGTAAGTTTTCTCTTTTGCAAATATTTTTGGACTATTGCTTTAAATTGTTGTACGTAACGTATCATCCATCACCCATCAACATATTTCGAAGGGACTAATCAGAGAAAGCCATAGAAAGATTGTTTCCGACGAGATGAAACGAGGTAGGAGAGACCTGCCATTGCCTGAAACCCTTGGCATCCAACAGCTTTTTTCTTTCTTGTAATAAAAACAACTTGCAATGAAATAGCCCATCACCCCAAAAATTAAAAAAATAAACACACACTCTCTCTCTCTCTCATTTTCTCTCTCTAGCTTTGCATTAATGTAACTGAAACATGGATGCGCAGTGGGAGTTCCAGACATGGAAATCAGAAGCGGGAAAAGAAAGGAAATGTAACAGAGGCAGAAGTGAGAAAGGAGAAAGGAAAAAGGAAGAGATTTCTCATAATCCAGAGCAATAAATTGCAAGCAACCAAGAAATAATAAACTCTCTCAGAACTACTCACAAGAGTCCTCGTCGAATTCGAAATTTCCACTGGAAAATTATAAACATGAAATCATCATTTTTTGGAACCTGGTGGAAGAAATTTCTTCTGCTTCTGATCCAGTACTTCCTCTAATCAAATCACGATCGAGCAAAGTAGCTAAGAAGCTAAACTAAAATTAATAATAAAAATAATAATATGTACCAAAAAGGTTTCTTCTTAGTCCTTTCTCTCTCACGAACACCCACACGCATAGTAATTAATTGTCTCATCATGAACCTATAATTACTAGGCTACTAGCTAAATCATCAACTCAAAGAAGCCAGAAAAAAAAAATCCGATGAAATATAAAAGCTCTGATCTTTCTTCATGGGAATTGATTAAAAACATGAGAGGACTAACACGTTGTGGAGGAAGGTGGCATTAGGTTCAACACTAACTCGTCTTTTTCGCACAAGGCACGAGCTTTGGTCGCCTCACCGAAGGGAAGGTGGTGACCGTGGCCGCGGTGGTGGTCATCCGGGTGCACCCTCTTCTTGGATTGTAAAGGGACACCGAAAAGCTTGGTATTGCAGGTATTAGTCTGTTGTTGTTGTTGTTGATCTTCTAGAATGGTCAGAGTGCTTTGAGAACTCGGAGGCGAGTTGATCAAAACCCGAGCTTGTGGAACACTGCTGGTGTAATTGCTACTATTGACATGCACCTTAGGGTAGTAACCAAGTAGCTGGCTCATCAATGGCTTAGAAGATAGTGGTGGTTGTGGTGGTGGTGGGTTAATTGTGTTAGTGCTTGGAGGGAGTAAAGAGACAGGGTAAAAGTTGCTAGGTGAGACAGGCTTCACATTGTTTTGGACAAAGTAAATAATGTCATTGTATAGCTTCTTCATGTGTGCAAGTTCGGACATCAGCATTGTGTTGCTCCTCCTTAGCCTCTCGTTGTCTTCCGACAAGGCCGCGAACGAGTTACAATTACCGTTGTAACCTCCTCCTCCGTTGGAGATGACTGTGACGTTGGGCACCGGCCCTCCTCCTCCTGTGCCTCCGGTTGGGGAAGGGCAATTGTCCGAGTCGGAGTCGGACGGGGAGACGCTGAGGTGGTTGGAGAAAGCGGGGAAGAAGGCGGTCGGGGGGCCGGTGATGTGGTGGCCGGAAAATGCGCCGCCGAGCGGGGAGGAATGCGGGTGGTTGTGGTACTGGCTAAAACGACCACCGACTTGCGGCTGAGACGTCTTCCTCCTGTGGATTTCACAAAGCAAATGCTTCTCTCCTTTCTTGAAGAACTCGTTGGCGAACTCCCATCTGTCGGGTACAATCTTCCTAAAACCCTAAACAAACAAAAAAAAAAAGCAACCTTAAACCAACACAAGAACAAAAACCCAAGTCAAAAAAAGCCATCCAGACACGAAAAAAAAAACACCGAAAAAAGGAAGCAACTCTATCTTAATTAAAAAAGAGGTGTTATTATTACGTAGGTATTGAGCTGGCGAACGAAGCTGGAGAAGTTATTGTGCTTGAAGTAGTTGGGAAGAAGGTCGCGGGCGAACTCGGGTGGCCTCCAAACAATGAAGCTCGCATCGTCTTCCCCCCACGACACGACGTGGTCGGTCGTCGGGTCGTCCACCAGCTGGTAGGTTTTGGTAAGGAAAGGAGCTGGTACTGACTTGTGGGAGTCTAGGGACAGGAATATCCCATCGCAGTTATCCAACATCATAGCCATTTCGATCCTACAAGAGGAAGAACAAAGAAGAAAGAGCTGGTTGTTTGTGAAGAATAAAGGAACAGTAGAGAGAGAGAGAGAGAGAGAGAGAGGAGGAGGAGGGTTTTGGGCTTAGAGAGAGAATGAGGGTAGTGTGAGAGTTTTTGGGTGGGTTATGGAAGGAAGGGGATAAAAATGGTGGACAGGGAGGGGGGTACGTGTGTTGTTTGTCCTTATTTTGCCCTTTTTTCTATTTAAATTTTATCTTTTTCTATAACGATGTCGTTTGTTTAGTAATCTTTGTACTGTCGTTGTATTTGAGTTTGTATTATTTTAGCTTTATTTGATTTGTGGTGGCTGAGTTAAAAAACAAAATTAAAAAGCGGGGGAGGAGAATTCAGAATAGTAGTTTTGTTTCGGGAGAATATGTGTCTCACTGTCTAGGACTCTGAAATAAGGGCATTTCAAGACAAACCCGTGAACTTCCTCACACACACACTCTCTCTCTCTCTCTCTCTCTCTCTCTCTCTCTCTCCTCCCTGACATTGATCTCGCTCACGCCCACTTGCGATGGGGCACGGAAGGATGTAATGTTATGCGAGATGCCCGATGAAGTTACATTTTTGCCCCGGGAGGCCATGTAATAAAAACATCACGACTTATTTTATGAGTAATTTTCTTAATTGTTTTTTTTTATATTTTAAACTTTGAACACAGAATATTTTTATGTGAATTCAAGTCTCGTTGGCAGATAGGCCATATATAATTGTGTGCACAGTGCACTCCTTTAATGGGTCAAAATTGCAATTGATGAAGAAGGATCAGCTATTTTCCCTCGAGTGGAACTTGTAAAAGAGCTTTCCTCCTGCATCTACAGAATCAGGCCTATTTTTGGTAGTTTTAATTGTGTAATAGACTACAGTGCTTGCTTCTGGTTATACGTCGTTTATTACGTAAGCATGTTTTTTGTGTTTATTGCATGTTTTTGCTAAAAACAACATTGGGATGCTATTTTGGAGCATATACTAGGTGCAAGTTTTGATCAAAAGTTTCTTCCTTGGTGTTTCTGTGTTGTAATTTGATTTTTGGTCAAGGTAGGAACGATGAGTTAAAGTTCTGTATTTTCTCTTGGGATTGTGAAACTCTATACGATGGATGTGTTGATTGTCAATATCATTATAAATTATTCGGGATGGTCAATTTTCACACCTATGCCACATTTTTATAAGAACCGCAGTGTGATGACAATAATGTGCTTAGAATCTTGTAAGAACAATTTGTTTACGAACGACATTAAAATTTTGTCGTATTATAAGACGTAACTTTGATAAAATGTTCGTGTTTGCGGGAAAAAAAAAAATCAGACTCCGAAATTCCATTTATTATAGTTGAGGGGTAGAGTGGTCATAGAAAAACCTCCAAGGTTTCATCTTTTTTCATGGAAGGAAATAAAATAAATGTAAAATAAATGTTTTTTTTTTCTTGTCAAGATAAAGCGTTTAAATTGAGACGATTTCTTCTTCCCTTCACGTAAAACGAGTGATGTCTTCTTCTAATTTTTGTATTTTTCTCCTTGTTTTTTTATCAACATGTAAAGCCAAACCCCAAGACTCACTCCAGTTTGGAATTCGATAACCGTTAAGTATTATTTATATTTATACTAGTCATTAAAATATGAAACTGATACAATTTTTAATGACTTAAATTTTATATCTGATTAAGTTTCAATAACATATACATATTTATTAATTAATATTAATAATCTTTTATTCTCCGCTCATTATTTGTCTTTCTACAACTGCACCATTTGTTGATTCTTTCACCATGGCATAAGGTAAAAGGATACATCGTTTACGTGATGGGATCTCGGTGACTTCATTTTTTTTTCTTCTTCTTTTTTTTCCATATGCTAATTCTTATAATTTCTTCGCCCATTTTCCTTCTCGTAATAATACTCCAATCTTCGACGTCAATGTCTATTTGTACGGCCATGCAGTCTTAATACTTTTCAAAATAATACTCCAATCTTAATACGTCAATGTCTATTCGCAACTACTCTTTCTTGAAACAATATTGTACGAAGGACGTAACGTGTTACTCGAGTCGAGATACGTGACTCAACTTAATTTTAAAATAGATTATTAGTTATTTTATAAAACTTAATGTTGGCCTCAGAATTCAATTTTCCTTAGTACCTCATGACTTCTTAATTTTCATATTGGGGCAGTATGTTTTAAAATTGTTAATCAAAGTCATTACGATTTATTAAATTTTATCATGATAGTCCTGGGCAGCTATCTGACCAAGTGGACTCAAAGTGGCACCGTTTTTAAACCAATGTGATAGACATGTAATAATCGAGTGAATTTAGTTGATAATAACGATTGATTTAATTAATTTCCATAATAATTTCAATATTTAGATAATTTTGAAAAGCACCAAACTTCATCTTCAACCTACTCCTTCCTTGAATACCCGGAACGGTTCATCTCCGTCAACCTCCTCTTCATCAAAATCAAAATTCTCATCCAAGTCTCCTTCAACCTTTCTCATATTAGGGTGCATCCGATTTTTGTTATAGGCTTTGCTTCTCTCGGTTGCTTCTTTCTCCAATTTTCGCTGACGTGCCTCAGGTGATTGGCTTATGGAGCCCACCGAAAAATTTTATCCAACTGCGGACAACTGGAAACATTTATAATTCTTCAGCTTTCTTTCGAATCCCTCTCGTAATGGCCGGAGTAAAAAAAAATTATGCTACTTCTAATTAATCCCTCTCACTTATATTAAGAAAAAAATTGAAATTTATGTTGACATAATTTGGGTATACAGAGTTGAATCCTCTCCTGTTTATTAATGATCGTAGAATATTGTTTTATTTTGGAAAAATAAATGTTCACTTTTAATCATTCCAATACCGATAATAGTTAGTAGTGTTTACAATATGTCACGAAAATGGTGTCTATTTTTGTTTTCCAAGATATATAAATTAAATAACCGGTGTCATGCCAAGCCGGCTTATGGAGGGACGGACCCACAAAGATGTTGGTAAGAGAAGCAATAACACGTTGTAGTAGGGACAAAGAGGGTCGAAAGTGAAGCAATATATAAGAAAATGATGAATAATTATTCCATATAGATACTCCAAACTGATTATGATGATCATATCCTATGATTCTCTTTATTGGATAGATAGAATTTAACTGTGTTCCCGGATCCCCCGCTCATAATTCCTTCCTTTCATCTTCAAAAGTTAGCAACGCCAATAATTATGTCCAGTTAATCTTGCTAAGGAAGACACCGTTAGTTTTATAGATAAGTAATATCGTAAGAAGACAACAACGACGTGGGATGGACCATTTCTGATGTTAATATATTGAATTTTTTCCAATTATAAATAAACTCAAAAACATGTGTTAATTTTAATAGAAATAGATGCTCTTTGGTACATATCCTAGTTCCCAAATATAGTTGTTATAATATTCACAACAAACTTTAAATCTACTAAGATATTGAAAATAATCATAAAATAAAGTTAATAATCTATAAGTAACAAAATAGAATATGTCAACTCAAAAACTTGAGAACCTATTTTTTACAAAACAAAATTAAGTATCCCTGTTTCAACTTTCACTCTTTCTCTGTATATTCTCAGGTAAGGCTGAAAACCCTTTAGCCTTTCTCTGCGCTGCACGATTTCAGCAGCTGGCATGTGCAGTGTCCTTCGTTTTATTTCTTTTTTAACAGTTTTGTTCTTATCTTTATTTTACACGCACTTATAAGAAAATAAAAATAGTGGCAAATGTGATAAACATACTCCCATATATGATCCTTTAAAAAATAATAATTTCATAAATTTTTTTAATATAAAAGTTCATGAATATTAATTAGACCTTTCCTTATCGCACCTTTCTACAGTTCTACGTCATGTATGTAATGATAGAGGAAGGAGAAAATTAAATTAAATAAATGAATGAATGAATGCACGAGGCATGTAATAATAAATGGGGCCACAATCGATGTTTTGAAATCTAGAGAAAATAAAGGTTGATCTTCGTCTCACAAGTATTCAGCAACATGAACAGTTCCTACCAAACCCACCAACATATCTATAGATACAAAAATAATCATACCATGGCCAGAAAACATACATTAAAAATTAAAAAAAGTTCCAATGGAAGAAATTGGTGTAATGGTGAAAAACTTTGATTGATATTTATGGAATGACAAAACTAAGATTGAAATATTTTTTCCTGAATAACTAGACATAATTTTGATTACCTAAAATTTATGAAATAACAATATAAGCGAAAAATAAATTTAGACACGCAAAAGGACCAATAAGATTCTATTCTAATTTATAAAATGTAGAGAAATTGAACGACACAACTTTACAATCTCTCCCCTCCTCGCATGACCACCGCCGGTTCTTCCCCCACAACAGCAAAAAATTATGTTCCTAGAGATTAACAAATAATAATAATATGCAATTACTAGAAACTTGCAAACTGGGGAATTTCGAGGAGGGACAGCTTAAAACATAGAGCGAATAAGGATAAATAAAATTTCCCAACTAATTAGTTAATTAATTTCTACAAGAAGTTAGTGGGGGATATTGGTTAATGGACTCTTCTCTTCTCTCAGTGTCTCTAATTTCTAAATTGGCAGGGAATCAAAATTTGTATGCTATACGACAAGCTACAAGGTTTTTGCTTGTGTCTCTTGTTGCACTCTTCTTTGTCTAATTCCAACGGCGAAATAGATTTCAGTTTTATTATATCCATGCATGCACAGAAGCATCTTCCTCTCCATCTGTTACATAATAATATAAAGCTATTACATGTCATTAACGATAAATTTGAGCGTCTGTTGAGGATCGTTCCTAACAAAAAACAAAATGTGAGGTGAAATTCTTTAATAGAATAGTGAGATTACTAGAGCAAGTATTCTTAAGAGTCTCGTGGGTGACGTATTTTTTTAGTAGCTGAGTTTGTGATTGTATTTTAACAACATCAATTTTAGATGCTCTTCTTTATAATGATTTTTTTTCATTGATCTAATGCACCGCATCATTGTACAGAAATTTCGGTTGCAACTTCGTACTTATATAACAAAATTGCCTATAAAAAAGTTACCTATAAAAAGAAAATTGTAATATGAGGCTTTAATTTGTCTTATTATGGTCATACCTATTTAATAGTATTTTAGTGTTGTTATTTTCATCCATAAGACATTATATATAATTTATCTTCTGAATCCTATTAATTTTGTACGAGTGTCGCAAATTTGTTGTATGGACTTGACGAGAAAAGGGCACTCCAATATTAATAGAGGCAACTCTTTTTCGAAAAGAAAATGCGTTAATATGCTTTGTCTCAAGTGATATCACAGACATCTCTTCTTCTGGCCTTTGTCCTTTCCCGGACGACAGGACGTCTGGATGGGTTGTACTTGTGCAGGTGGAGGTTCAAATTCCTTTACGTACCCTACCTCCTTTATTTATTATTATCATGAACTCAAAAGTCTAATTAGCCGGGAGAAAAACGTGAAATTTTAATTGATGGGATAAAATGTTGATTTGATAAAAAATCCACAAATCATTTTATGTATATGCATGTGGCTAGAAAGTTTATTATCACTAATTTTCCTCTCTAACACTCTTTATATCGTCGATAAAGATTATCATCACAATTTATTTATTTTATGAAACATTTCTACCGTATATGTGTGCGTGTGTTTTTTTGCATTGGTGGGGCTGGCTAGTGACTAATTTCTTGCTATTTCCCACCCATAAAAATCTTGCATATATAAAAATGCAAGTACTAAAATTGTAATTCTTTTACTACTGGACGGGGATTCTACGGTCGGGTAAAAATTACTGTACATTAATGAATAATATTTACCTCAAAAAATATAAAGATAGCTGGTGAAAGTACGAACAACGGGCTTTTCTCTACGGCCCACGCTTTAGTAGGACCCGTTAGGCACAAACATGGAAGAGAAGAAGCCACTTGCATTTTAGTAGTTGTTCAAAAAGAACATAAAGATTGACCCAAATGAAGATAAAAAGTTTCTCTTAATTGTCTGATTAGAAAGGAGAGGAATCTCTCCTTTAATAAATTTTTTTTAGGTTAATGTATGTCTTTTGATTTGCATACAAAAGCTGTCTATATTCTAAAACATACAAATGAAACTTTTGATATACTAAAAACACAAATAAATTTTTTGAAAAAATCATTTCAAATATAATTTTATATTGTTCGATACTCAATAAAATAAATACAAAATTTATGCATGCATAAAAACACATCGCATTTCCACGATCTTTATGGTTGCATTAAAAGTAGAGAACTACACGAGACGTCTTTTCCTTTCCCATTACATTTCCCTTCCTCATCTTTTTCTTGCTCCTTTCCCCCTTATGTTTCCTCTTTATTGTTCCTTAAAGATGTTTCTTCAAAATTCTACGTGAGAACCATCCATACTGTAGTATATAATATGAAAAAAATCATCTATTGGTTGAATGTGGGATATTCTAGAGTTTGGATTTGTATCCTATATACAGTAGATAGTAGGTAGTAGTCACACAACCGCTAGCTTACACAGAAAAGAAGATTGCGATTAATATTGATGTGATACACTGGACCTCATGGATTCCACTAATGACATGTCTTTAATATGTTCTAGAAGCGATCATCAGATTCCTAAGTAAGAAGTAGATGTTTTATTAAGTATGAAGTGCGTGTTAATTTGTTGAATTCTCTAATACCGGAGAATGTAGTCACAATTCCCATTAAAATCATGCCGATGTACAATTGATAAGGAAAAACAACGGAGAAAACGTGTATCACAATTCAACAATCAATTACACTGGTTTTAGTAATTACGTATATACAACCCACGTATCACTAGGCAAGATATCATAATTTGTCTATAAGGTTTCCTAGTATTCATTGACTCGATGTACATAATACTTTTGGTTATTATATGCATTTGTTTTAGTTTTGAAAAATGTCGGGTTTTTAATATATGAATCCAAAAAATTAGTTTGGATAGCAACATGGTGAACACCTACTCAAATTATAAATACAATATAGAAAGTTTTTAATTTAATACATGCACCTACTAATTTTGATACTTTCTCTCATAATATTTAATGTTGCAAAATTTTTTTTCAACTAAATCATTAAAGATGGTTTAATATTCTAGTACTTTACCATGTATCTAGTGTTCAGATTGTACATTTTTTTCGTAAATGGCCGAAGGAAAAATAGTTTTGCTAATAAAAATGTACTTATCTCAACATCATTAACTGAAAAAGTAGTAGAAGCCAAAACTACAACAACAAAAAAGACGAAAATTGAAGAAGAATGGTGGGTTTATCAACTTGGGTTATTAGAGGGGAACACAAAGGCTGTTTAGTCACATGCCCATCACCTTTCTCTCTTTTTATTTCTTTTAGTAAAGATAGAGATATAGTTATTAACTACCTTTAGGTTTTGAATTATTATTTGTTGTTTAATATCTTAGAATATTTGATTAGGATATTTAAGGCCTCTATAAAGAGGACTTAAGGTAACTGTAGCTGTAAGTTTTTAGTTGATTTGATAAATAAAAATTAAGATTTTTTTCACGTATTAATTCTCGAGTTATTTTTACATATTAACATAACAAGATTTATATTGTCTTTGTTCAACACGCATCATAACTTTTTTGGATCAATCTATTTTATTCTTTTTATACTGTGACTGATCAAGGTTAAAGTCATAAGAGTGAAAAACGGAACGGAGAAAAAAAAAGTTGGTAATTGACAATTTGTTAATTGTTTTTTTCGAAAAAAAACACAAAAGGGTCCCTTGATTTAAGGCTATTTCTATTGATAATAGTAAATTATCTTTCCATAATCCAAGGGATTCGAGAGTGATTAAGGAAAAAAAAAGGAAGTAGCTCCTCTTAATCGGGTCCCTCCATCCTAACAATCATTTCATTTCATGCATATAAGATAAAGACCCACCTCTTACGTCTGTTACTTATAAAGCAATTTTGTAGGTTCATGGAAAACATTTATTTTGTAGTGTCTACATGCAACGATTAAGGTATTCGATTTACCGACTCTTACTTATTAAACAATTTAATTTCATGCATGATCCACTTTTTAATTGCATGTGACTTAATTAGTTAAAATAGTTCGACACGTACAGTCTTACTACCTGTAACCCGAATGACTTTTTCTTGGTGAAACGTGTGGTAGTATAAATCTCCCATTACTTACAAGACTTAAACTATCTATATAATATATTAAAATTTGATTACCAATTATCTTAATATTCGGACATCATATAAAATTATGACAATATGCCTTTCATTTATTATGCCAACTAATTATTATTCCTCACACCAAAACCTCACAAATATTCTGAGTGGACTCACCGAATACCGATGGGGACTACATCGTTTTCGATCGAATTTCCACTAATTAGCAATATATTGGGAAATGCAGCTTGCCCATCTCCAAATCATTTGTCCTGTTGGGCTGATTCGGGCTGTCCATAATTTCTCTGATGTAGTTAATGATGTATTTTATGTTGTTAATTTTTTTTGGTTCAGACTTATTTGCATAATCATTTCAGACATTATTGCCAACCCAATAATCCACTATGAAATACCCTTTTTTGCTGGTCAATCATGTCAAGCGAAAAGGAAAACGCTCTTGACAGTGTTCTCATGTTTTTCTCAAACTAGCTTTTATTAAAAGATTACTTATCTAATTATGTAAAAAAAAATTACCACAAAATTATTATATATTTATCATCGGTTCCATATTACATTGTGGTACTTTCATTCTTAAGTTCCCTTTTACCACCATTGAAAGTTAGCTGGGAGATATGGGTATCTAACTTATTTCCAACAACAAAACAATCCTAGTAATATTAAGACATGACATTTGCTTTAATAATGATTATGAATTGGAACGATCAACGTCCGGTCAAAATTATATTCAGTAGGTTGTCTCAATTCTAATTACAATGCGATACTTGTACTTTTTCAACATTGACGAGAAATAATTTGATCTTTCGTTCAAAAGAAAAAACACCCATATTTTCTGCGAACATGTATTATTCTAAATCTAGTATTATGGGATCTTGAGGGTTAATTTCTCAATGATATATTTTCTGCTAGAAAAAATCGAATACATGTATTTTTCGAAGAAACCTAACTCTCATTATTGGTTGTGTAATCATGCTTAAAATGAGCGAAAATATAACCTTCACTAGAATGTATACAAATAAATGCTGGCCTTTGAAAGTAAAATTTTAAGTAATTTTTATACAACTCCATTAAAATAACTGCACCACATAAGCACCTACATAAAATTAACAAAAAAATATACACCTATTTATGTTGCACACAAATTCAACATTATAAGAATTCTCTCGTATAAATTGAAAATCTCCTACTAAAAAAGAACAGTACTATAACTATTGGGCTAAGGATAAGGAATTAAGGTGCATTTTTCAAAAGGTTTGTATGACGACTATTTATTGCATGAGCTTGTACATAACAGATGCAAAATAAAAGAGACAAGATGACAACTGTTCTTTCTCATTTTGTTCGAAGCTTGGTTTGCTGGATACAAATAATCTGATAAATAGGAATTTGGATTTACCCAGGATTAAAGAAGGGTTGTCCTTAAAGAGGGACTTATTTTTGGACTATTAGATCCATTTTTTTTAAAAAAAAATAGATCTTCTGATGAATAATTTATAAGGAGCAGTTTTGACTTTTTGAAAAATAAGATGGAGACCTATTAAAAATTTAATTGAATATTTCTCTCTCTCATTTCTTTCCTAGTTTCTCTTTCTCCATCCCCCTTTTTTCCTTTCCTCCTTTTTCTCTTTCATTTTTTTTTCACTTTTCAAATTAATCTAGAACTCTAGAACGGACCAAACTCTAATCATCAACGTACATCTATCCATCATTTATCATCGTGGTCTCTGCCACGTCTACGAGCATCGTCTCAACGCCAGAGATGGTGGTAGAAGGAGTGGATGAGTCGAAAATTGTGGCGGGAATAAATAAGTAAGAGGTGGTGATTGGAGTAGTTGGCAGAGAGAATGAATGGATCGTAGGTTAGTAATAATAGTGACGAAAAAAAAATTAAAACATAAAATTTATTAAAAAAATTGTGACCACAAAAAAAAAAATTAGATGAAAAAAATGATAGTGTTTAAATATCTTTATTTCTAGTAGCATGATCTTAATCCAGATACTTTTTACCCAAATACTTTTGTCACCGCGGTTGGGGACTACCATTATCTCCAAACAACTCCCGATCACTAGAGCGTCACGGAAAGAGAAACCATTAAGCTAGGGAATCGGAACGTTTCGTTTACCCATATCATAATATACAGATAGAAAGATGGTGCTTCTCTTTTCCTTTACACCAGGCCAAAAAAATTAATTACGTTCGGACTTGAATAAAATCTGTATAAATTGACAAAATTATTCTAATATGATTAAATATACGCTAACTATACGACCGATTCATCATAACTTAGTAGTAAATATGCAAGGACATCGTGAGAGTTGCTGTTCAAGACAAGCGTTCGAGGACTAATTAACTACGTATGATATGGACGTTGCATTCGATGAGTCAGTAATAAGCAATAACGATATCTTGAGTCATGCTAAAGTATCCATTAGGTATCTGAACTAACATTTTTTCACTATTAGATTTTTTAAAGAAGTCAATTTTTATAAATAATATATGTCAAAAAATTTACTATTATATTCAAAAATGACATTATTATTTATTGGTGACCAGCGTATCATCTGATGGTCGCTGCTATTTTTTAAAGAACTATTAAATTTCAAACAAAAATAAATCCACCGGTCCATAGTTAAGTTGGTGCAATTATTTTAATAGAATTATATAAATTTTACTTTTGAAAAATCTGCGGGTGTAACAAAAACACTTGCATCTTGAGGGTAGTCGAGCTTTTTTTTTATCTAGGCATATTTTGGTCACGACTCACGCGAGGACCAATCTGGTCATCTATACAAATAACGACACTCTTTCATATATCTCCTATAAATATCAATACATTCTATGCAAATTTGTGTTTCAAAAATATATTAGAGCAAATTGCCCTCAGGTCCCTATCCTTTGCTAAAATCACTATTTTTGTTCCTCCTGTTTCGGAAAAGAGACTTTAGTCCTCCACCTTTGCTTTTTTATCACTCTGAGGTCCCTGGCTGATGTCATTATTTATTTTACTTTATTTTTAATTATTGAAATTACTTCTTTACCCTTAAAAATTAAAGAAATTACTAGGTCTTCTTCTCCGGCCATCCTTCTTCTCAGTCCCCTTCCGTCCCGCTCGCCAATGGCTGAGAACTCCCTCCCCGACTACCATCTCCGCTGAAGAACGCCACGTTCGAACCATCTAACGAGAAGGTGAGTCTCGCAGAGGGGGAGGATGAGTCGAAGTACTTCGTCTCAGTGGCAATCTGGACCTCGGCGGTTAGTGGAGGTGGCGCGGCGACTGCCATGTGGCTGTCCATGGAGTAGACAGAGAAGTTCGCAAGGAGGAGACGACCTTCTTCATCAAGTGTGGACTGGAGGTCGCCGCGCATGGAGGAGACGGCCTTCTTCATCGAGTAGTAAGCCGAGGGAGAGGGTTCCGGCGAGGAGCGACGGTGGAGATGTGTTTTTTTTTATGGAAGGGTATAATGATTTTTTTTAGATAAAACAAATGATGACATCAGCTAGGGACTTTAGAGTACAATAAAAACAAACTAGAAGGACGAAAGTATCTTTTTTGAAACAGAAGAGACGAAAATAGTGATTTTAGCAAAGGACAGGAACTTGAGGGCAATTTGCTCAATATATTATCCCCAAAAGAGAAATATAAGAATATTATCATGTTGTATACTTGTATATAACTTGGATGTTTGTCTTGGAAAAACTCGAGTTTTGTGCCCTAGGTACAGATCTAGCCAGGGGTTGCACATGCTAATTATTATAGAATTGATTAGTTCAAGAGATCGAGGAAAAGACAGCACACGAAGCGAAGGCAAGGCAAATATTCCCATAAGCATTTGGGTTCCCCTTGTAAACATTTCTGGTTATCGAGGTGATTTAAGTTTGTAGAATATACTTTAACTCTTAAATGACAAAAAATATCATTGTTTTTCCTAAATAAAAACCCTAAACGATTATGTATATTTCTCTTTTGAAACGCTACAGAGTTTAGTGGATGTGCAAAATCTGAGCAAAGCGGAAAAGAGAATAGAAAGAAGAAAAGGCAAAAAAGACATTAGGAAGTGGCAGTAATTAAGCCTTCAGAGATATATCATGCCTCTGTTACGTACTCCACTAAGTGAAAGGAGGATGTAAAAAAAAAAGGAAAGCAGAGAGGAGATAATAAAAAACAGCTTTATAGGGAATAAGGAGAGGCTTTCGATGATTGAATTCTTGTAGTACCAAAGTCACGCTAAAAAAATCAAAATATCCTTGTCAAGTTTTTGGTTTAGAGTTGTTATGTAGATATTCACTTATTTGACTATTTAAGTCAAATAGAATTTTTGAATAATTTCTCAATAAATATATTGAATATTGATGTGATTCTAAAAATTCAAACACAAAATTATTAGTCATGAATAACATCTTATCACTAGATCTGATTAGTTTATCACGATTTCAATTTAGTCCTCTGACATGTACCATATTCCATCAATTTCTTTAGGGAAAGAGAAGGCGCAGAGAAAAGGCATAAAACGGGTGGCAATTGACAAGACGTAGTATGCAAGTTTGGAAATTTTTATCATGATCATGGTCTAGACTAGGGGTGAGTATTTGGATTATCCGAATCCGAATTATCCGAATTTTGTATTATCCAAAATTTCCAAAATTACTATTTTTTGATCCGAATCCGAATCCGAATAAAAAATTATCCGAAATTCCAAATCCAAAATTATTTTGGATATGGAATCAAATAATCCGATTTTCCAAATTTTTAACAGACATATATAAATAGTAAACAAACGTAACTAAAAAATTGGTAGATATATTCGGTGTTGGCTAGAATATTTAAGGTTTAGGTATTTGTTAGACTACAGAATAAATATACTTGAAAGTATTTTTTTATTTGTGTTTTTCACCTCATGAAGTGGTGGCCTTTCAAGAAAAGTAATAGACTTTTTAATTTATTTTTCAATTACTAAAGAATTGGCCTAAGTCCAATAGATATATACAATTTTAACCCTATAAATTATTATATATATTTTAGATATTTTGGATATTTGGATAATCCAAATTGTTTTTTTTAAATCCATTATCCATAATCCAAATCCGATATCCAAATTTTTTTTCGG
>SOPF01028934.1:0-36150 GCA_012979155.1 Hypericum perforatum | reverse complement strand
CCGAAAAAAAATTTGGATATCGGATTTGGATTATGGATAATGGATTTTTTGCTCACCCCTAGTCTAGACGATTAAATTTTTATCATTTCTTAAAGTTAATGTGGATTTAATAAGATTTATTTTCTTAATCTTTAATTTTATTGATTCTAGTTGGACAGGACATATCATATTATTATATTGTGATTGTACTAATATTACTGTGCAAATTGAGCCAGGTTTCCCCCCTTTTATTAGCGGTGGAAGTGGAAGTGAAAGTGCGAGGTGGAATAATTAAGATTAGCATATAGATATAATGATGGTAAGTATATTCACTTTCCTTTATGTCTTCAGTTTCTTAGGCAAGATTAATGAAAGTTTACTATTGATGTCTCCCTCCCCGCTTTAATTCATTATTTTGGTGGAAATAATTTCGATTACTACTGGTTAAGATAAAATATAATCATGGTGATCATTGGTTAGCTCTAGCCAAAGATACAAAGCATGTAAACATGCAAGGAACATCAGGTTCAAAGTGCCACATGTGTAATTTTGTTGTAATAATTTATCTTTTTTTTAAATGGTTAGCTCAACATTTTAGTAAAAAAACATTTGCGATAGTTAACTTGCTACACAATAAAAAACTAAACTTTTTTCTAAATTAATGAAGGGGTCAAAATTCAAAATTGGGACGACTAGTGCCTTGTTAGTTGGGCTGGATCATATCACCCAAAAAAAAACAAGTTGAGCTGGATCAATACCAAGGTGACAATTCTCAACTTGGCTCATGCCTTTGTTTGGGTTTGGAGAGTATTCTGGCCTAGGTTGGGCTTTCACGAAGGATAGAGCAACTAGACCAGGAATTAATTGGAGCAATAGAAAGGCCGCATCAACGTGGACCGGCGGGAAGGGTATATATCGAAAGATGTTTTTAAAGAGGCCGGCAACTGCAACTCGTAGCATCCGTGTATAGGTAGGGCGGCGGCCAATATGCAGCCGCCAGATAAGAAGCAAACAATGTAAGACTCACCGTGAATACATGACAAGGGTATGTGGGGTGTACATAAAAGTTGTGATTATAGTGAAATTACCTCTTAACTGCAGAAGTAAATCCTATTCACGTGTAAGAGAAAGGAGTAAACACAGCTTTGAGACCCTTGGAAGAGATGCTTAAAACTGCAGTCGGCCGGGGAACGTTACATACAAGAAACTCTGTTCTACAGAAGTAGAAAAGCAGTCTGCACATACAAGTTAAGCAGTTCATCCAGAGAACATGAAGAATCCACATAGTTCTAGCCGAGATTAGACGTTTTTTACGAGAAGCCTTGACGTTACATGTAAACTTCCATGCCGATGAACTTAGAGGTCTGGCACACAGGACAGAAGCTAAGCTTACTTTCACAATATTTACACACACACAGATGCTTACAAGGTATCAACAGCATGCAGGCTTCTCTGGACCAGCAAATCTTACATGTCATTAACTCCTTCATCTCGCGGTTATCCTTACCAAGCAAATGGAAGTCGATTCCCCGGCCATTACAATATGAAGCTGTGTCATCGACCTCGCTGTCACCGCACCCTTCTTTGCTGTCTCTACCTTGAGCATGAACCTGCTGCAGGTTGAGCTTCAGTTCAGTTATTCTGCTCTCGTTGTATCTTGCCCTCTGCTGCCAAGCATTAGATTCAACAGACAACTGCTCCATTCGCTCTTCGAGTTCCATGTTTTTTCTAGTAATGGCTTCCATCGCTGCTTCTTTTTCACGTAGTTTCTGAAGAATCCTTTCTTCCATGAGCGAAATAGCTTGAACCTGGCTAGCCTGAACTTTGTCAAGGACTGTCTGCCGCAACCGATCACCCTAATGGAGAGGCACAAAAACAGGACATACTTTCATTAAAAAACACATTCTAAGGCTTTCTGCTTAGTTACTAACTGTATGAGCGAATTAAACCCAAACGTTTAAGCACCCATAATATGATATCGAGTTGCATAAGCTAGCGGCTAACAATTCAATGTGTACCAAAGCATCAGTAGACAGAACAGAAGTAGTGACTAATTAGCTAAAAAACCTGAACACCCACCAGCAAAAACATAAAAGTAAAACTGAACAAATGCACGAACTGATGGAGAGCAAACTAGAGAGGAGGTAAAACCAACTCCATACTTGGTTTTTAACCCCTTCCGATTTCGGTAAAGCATTAAACAATCCCATCTAAACCCTCAAATTGTACTATATTAGTGGCACCCCAAATATAACACTCGGCAACAAGGACTATAAGCTCCACCAATAAGTAAGAACACAATATATTAACGTCGTCAATTGGACGAGGTGCACGATTACAAGATACCCTCGCACGACTATGTTCAAAGACAGATGTCTAACTAGACTGTGATCCTGAGCTGACGCTACCTATGTTCAAAACTCATGTGCACGCAAAAAAAAAAGGAAAGCTAGAGAAAAAGGCACCCGAACCTGAGCTTTGAGGAACCTGTCAATCTCGGCGTCCTGGCGCTGCAACTCCCTTTCGACCTCGTCTCCCAGCAGCGAAAACATCAGCGCAGAGTTGTCCTCCCCCCACGACGAGGACGGGCGGGCGCCATAGTTATTGCTATTGTTGTCCAAAGACAACCCTAGCCCCGTCGAAACGGACCGCGGCTGGAGGAAATCAATCGAAGACACCTGCGAATTATTATTGTTTGCAGTGGTAAAGAAGAGGTCCCGCTCCTCCTTCAACCTCTCGACCGGAGGCTCTCGCTCAGCCGCCGGCAACCCGTGGTAGTTCCACCCCAAGTCGATGGCGGAAACCGGGGCCGCAGCCGCGTTCTCGTTCGCGTCCGGAGCAAAACCCACCACGTGAACTGCGACAATTGGAGGTGAAAATTCGGAGGGGCAAAATGGTAAATTCGAACTCAGGGGGAGGGGGAAACTTAAAACTTACAGGGAGGGTGGTGGGGATCGGGGAATGCGGCGGAGGAGGATGCGTTGAAGTAAGGGATGGGCTGCTGCGGCGAAATCTGGCCGTCCATCTCGTAGATGTTTCTGGAAAACAAACGGCCGCGATTAGATTTATTTCCTTCCGAGGAGCCGAGTGACTTGCGTGAAATGACAAAGGTGCCCTTACCTGAGGTTCCTGTGGGGTTGAGGCTGGAAGCCGAGCTGGAGCTGGTGGTGTTGGGGAAGAGCCATGGCTTTCTCTCTCTTCGGACACACACGGCGGAGACGAGACAAGAGACGGAGCCGATGAGAGAGAGAGAGAGAGAGAGAGAGAGGTAGGTTCCTATTCGTCCAATTTTTTCCTCTTTCGCAACGCGTTTATTTAATTTGCAAGATGGTCCTCCCATTTCTTATTTTTTATGGGTTGGTCCATTGGGAGAACGGTGCGGGCTTCTAACATGTTGTTTTGGGTCGACGTTTTTGGGCCTAGTAAGGCCCATTAGTGGATCCAGTGAGGCTGGGCTGACGTTTTGAAGTCCTCGACTTAAATATCCCAAGGAGATAACTCAACCAAAATACCAAATAATGCTTACGGTTGACGAGATTTTTTTTGTTGGCAAGAATTTATTTTTGGAAAGTTCTCCATAATGTTTTAAAAAAACGTCGAATAGGAAAATAGGCCCTCTCTAAAATGATTTTTGAAGGGTGTCTTCCTTTTTGGTGCTATTGTGGACAAAGG
This sequence comes from Hypericum perforatum, assembly GCA_012979155.1. Lineage (NCBI taxonomy): Eukaryota > Viridiplantae > Streptophyta > Magnoliopsida > Malpighiales > Hypericaceae > Hypericum > Hypericum perforatum. Next base: position 32,499 of record SOPF01028934.1, on the reverse strand, counting down.
ACTAGAGAAATTTTTTTTGGTGCTATTGTGCCATTTTTTTTAATGTTCTTTATCGGGGGATTATGATCCCGACGCCACGATCCATAATAATTAGTTACGAAATAATTTTGATGACTTCAATCCATACTTTATTTTTAAAGATGACTTGTTCTAATAACTTTTCTCAAATAATTATATTTGACTGCTGAATGTTGTTAAAATTTTGATGCATTAGTGCCGCATGATCGACCATTATTTTTTGTGTCTGTCTGTTAGCATTAATTGATGAAAGTCCTTCATAAGTTTTTTTTTTTTCAAGAATGAAAGCAATGCAAAAGTCAACGAAAGAGAAAGGTCATAATTTGCTGCCCAAGACAATGATATCGAAATTCCAGTTGAACCCATTATTAAGCGTATCTTTCTAGTTAATGCAACTCTGTCAGTGAATTTTATTGTCTTGTTCTTTCATTATTTCGAGTCGGCGGTTAACGTCGCCTCCTCTGGATCCACCGACATCGAGTTTATGACCATCGTGACATTGTCTTCCCGCACAAACCAGCACACATCAAACACAAAAATAATTAAATATAAGATTTGGCGACGGTGGTAAAAGAATGCAACTGCATATGGGTGGTATACATAATACACTTGTCTAAATTTATTGTCACCGACGATCATATTATATGATTATTTAGCTTCCGAGTTAAAAATGTACATGGGGAAGGAGAGTACTTAGCTAGACTAGTCTTATTCCACCCTTCTCATGAGTTTGAATAATTTTATCCGTCTTTAATGACTAAATTAAATTATAAATTGTAACTTTATACTTTCTTTTTTTTTTATCGATTCTTCGACATCACGGAAAACAGCCATTCGCGAATTCTGGATCCTTGAATTGTCCACCAAGTTTTTTTTTCCATTCATAAAAAGCAATTGCCAATGATGTAACATGCACTTGAAAGTTAGAATAAACAATGGGGATATGTGACACTATTCATTAAATGCATAAAGAAACCGCAATGAGCGTAATTGGATTCAAGTGGAATTTTGGTTTTGTGATCCATGGATCCATTCATTTGAACAAAATTAGTATAATAAATTATAAAGTGCTAAAATAAATATTTAAAGATAACACTAAACTTATATCCATGAAAACTTAATAGTAACAGTACATTAAAAAAAATAGCAACATATTAAAAATGCAAATCAAGTATGAGAATACCTATTTTTAGAGCAACAATGGCGACAGATGACAACAATCACACTCAGACGCAAGTAACCACCAGAGGAAGAATTGTTATAGTTAAAGACAATAATTTGGGCTGTTGAATACCTTTATCTATTACTTTATTTTTCCAGTAATTCTGTCCAAATCGTCCTGGCTGTTAACACCTAACAACAAGTAAGGAATACGCTCCAAAAAGTAAACCTAATTGATCGGCGGATCCATTATTTTATTCCTTTCCTTTTAAGAAAATTGACTACAATCTCAAAATAAATAAAGACAATACAAAAAACAAGTCACGATCAATTACAAAAGACATAAGCTTGACTTTAAATATCATAATGATCGGGTTCGCATCACCTCTCCAACTATAAAGGATTGTTTATAAGTATGAAAAGTTTAGGCGGATGTCATCAAATTACTGAGCGGTTTAACAATCATCTACAAATTAATGAAATTAAAAAGAAACAAATAAAATAAAAGGAAGGTTCTTCAACTTGTACATTTATATAACAACAAATTATTATTAATTAACATAATCCAAAATAAAAAATAAAAGGGCAGTGGAAAGTAAAACGACTCACAAAAGTCACCGATTCACCCAGCTCTGCTCCCCCAGCTGTACCTCACGTTCCTTCTTTCTTTCAACTCCCAGCTGGAAGTAATCCAATTTGGAAATAATATTTCCAAAAAAGAATATTAAAATGATTAATTAACACCGACAATTTGTTTTCTCTCAGTCGTAGGTGCAGGAGTTCTTCAAGGAGACGGCGGTGTTGAGCTTCTTAGGGTCAAAGGTGAGAGCGCATCCAATGGTCTTATAGAACTTGGGCTTCACGAGCTTCCCGAGCACGTAAGCCCTAGATCGGACGGTGAAATTGAGAGTCAACGGCACCGGCACGGTGGCCGTCCCGGTTGTGCTGCTGAACCCGCCCAGACTTCCGTACAGCGGGATCTTGTTCCCGGTCACCGGGATCAGAACCGTCCGGTGTTTCTTCCTCGACTCGTAAAACTTCTTGATCTGGCCAATTACAGAAAGACGAATTTAGGAAATTCGGAGAAGAAATATATTGAATTTTGTTAGAAACTTCAAAATTTTATAATGTATTTTAAAATCTTGTTCTTAACCGATATGAAATTTTGCAACACATTCTTTCAAACGAGACTTATCATATTTAATATTGGGCGGACTTAGACATTACTAATATGAAAAAAATTGGAAGTCGTGTGAACACAATAATAATCCACCGGCTCTGAACAATAAATCTTACAGATCCGGAGGCGATGTCGATCTGGTTGGCGTAGGTGAGATCCACCGGAGTAGAGGTGACGTGGACGCCGAAGAACGTGCCCGTGTTGCGGTAAATCATTTTAACCGTGGAATTAACCGTTATCATGTCGGTGGCAACCCCGCTCGCGTCCGATCCCGCTTGGATCGTGAATTCCCCGAACGTAATACTCTTTAAGACAAATTAATAAAAAAGGGAATAATCACGATCGTCGCAATTAGGAAAAAATTAGATGAATAAAATGAGTATTTATTTAATAAATAAATGTTTACCTGCATGGTAATTTTGGGCTTTTGCGGCTTACTGGCGGCCCAGAGGATAAGCGCGAAGAAGGAGAAGAGCACGAAGAACCCGACGATGAAGGCTAGGAAGTAGCACCGGCGAGGGAGTCCCCGGCCGGAGTCGTCGTCGTCGTAGAGAAGCCCTTCCTCCTCGATGACGTCGATCTCCTTGCCCCGACTTCTCTTGTGGGACTTTGACCCGTCGGTGGCGCTGGGATTGACCTTCCGGCCGGAGGGCTTGAGCGAGCCGGAGAAGCGGGTGGAAGAAGACTCCCGGGAGTGGCGGCCGATAGAGGACTGAGAATGGGGCGGGGACCCCGCCGGAGATATGATCGGAGTCGAGTGGAACGACGTCGTCACCGTCTTCTCACCGTCGTGTGAGTCCCTCGACGGGCTCTGAACGTAGTAGACTTGTCCACGTGTCGACCGCGTCGGGGACGACGGAGCTATGCTGGTAACCTCCGAGTCCGTCTTCGCATGCATCTTGATTTTGTGTGAATTTCCCTTTTTGCCCTCGGCGGTGGCTTGGGAGGAGAGGATAGTGAGGGTTTTAGTTAATGGTGTGGGCCTGGGACAATGGAGGAGGAGTGAGAGTAACGCGTGGGATGGGTGTTTTATATAGTGGGCTGTGTTTTAAGACAGTAAGTGTTGCGTTTTGGTTACTCGGCGGGAACAGTTGTCGGTTACGCTTGGCACTTAAAAAGTTAAAACTCTATTATTATTTTTATTATTGATTCTAATAACAGAAATTAGAATTTGGAGACGGATGGAAGTTAGTATACTTATATAAAAAAAATTTAAAATAATTATGTATGAAAGAGGAAATTTCTGCGTTCCAGTTGGGGCCTGTCCGCCTGGGGATTTATATTTTTGCGTTATGGGAATACAAGAACAAGATGCTTCCATTCCGTGGGTTGCGGTATGATGGGCCCACGACAAAGCATGTGAGCCCACGTGTATCAAGGAACCAGCTAAGCTATATTGGTCGCCCTAATCTGAACTGTCATTTGTAACGTGTTCTTTGTTTTTTCGGTTGAGAATAAGCATTTGTGACGTGTTCGTAACAAGGTTTTTTGCACTTCTTCCTTTGTTTCCAACTTCTCTTTAGGCAATGTTACAGTAGGCGCCATCGGTTTACTAACTTCGATTCCTATTTCGAGTGAAGTCAAACTACACTAAATTGACTTAACGCTTGATAGGCAGGATTAGGGGAAGTTTGAAACCGCTAAAACCGACACATCAACCAACACCGAACCTGACAAATCGACACTTTCCTAACCCGCGATATAAATGCTTTAATGGTGTTGTTTGACACCGATACTAATACTCTAACAGTGTGGTTCGAGTTTAATTCTACACCGCATTGTGACATCGATATATATATATATATATATATATATATATATATATATATATATAACAAAGCACAGCCGAAAGCCCAACACTCGAGAGAGAAAGTCCCCCTCTCCCAAACTAAAAACCTAAATCTACTAATCTTCATCTTCTCCATTTCACAAGCACCCACCGCCGCCCTTGATCTCCAGCCTCTGCTGGAAGTCATCATCGTTTAATTCTAAATACATGATTCTTTATTGTACATAAATGCCACATTTCTCACTTCCTAAGACACTCTCATTGGATCACTAGTTAAGTGGATATCGGAACAGTTTGGTAGATACAATGGTATCAAGCAATGATGAAAATATTGCGGTTTCAAACCGACACCAAATCACGACACCGCCAAACCATCAAAAATCACAGGGACACTGCCAAACCACCCCAATTACATGCCTAGGTAAGAAGGCAACGAATCTTACCTCTTTTCCAAGAGATTGGAGATTCAAACCACATCTCTACCGGATAGGAAAAGCCTTGCTTGAAAGGAAAATAAAGCCCAAAAACCGTCTAAAATCCCGAAAGTTTAAACCAATAGACTAAACTTGAAATAATAATAAAACTACACTAAATTGACACCACCGTTGGCATAGTGGAGTGCTAATCAGCTGATGTTACCCTGTCTCTCAAACTTGTCATGGGCCCAACTAATATTTTAGAATTGTACTTCAATACAGGCTCAACAGACAGACGCGGCCCAAATTATCGTTTTCGATAGTAGACACTGGCCCAACTAATATCTGTTTTCCTTTTTTTATTGTAAAAGAACACTTGTCACGGACGATAACATAAGTTGGCTGAGTTTTATATCCAGAGATTATATGTGTGTAAAATTAAAGACATGAGTAGTACGCCGGAGACCATTTGGTACAGTGACCTCAAACATATAATAGATTAGGATTCTAAAAAAAAAAAAAACCACATGAGTAGTACATGGATGGGCTCCACTGAATAGTTATAATCACCATGACGTACACTTATACGATCTAAATAGATTAATTTGTCTCGTTGTATTTGTTTATATGTGCGATTATTAAGAAATAGTTGGCAAATTGTCTCTTGAATTATGCCAAAACCTTGTATTTATCAACCAATTTTTTTTGGTTAAAAAAAGACAGCATTCCACTTGACTGAGCAGCAAATCAGTTGGTGGTTATACTAAATATAAATAATACTATTCGGCCAGCATCGATCGGTATCAAAGTGTATCTTAATTATTATTCGGCTGAAGCAGGTATACCAAATAATCGTATTAAGCGGTAATACACATCTCCTGTAAATGTAAGGGAAGAAAACCCAAGTTAATTGATCTAATTAGCGGATCGTCCCCGAGCTGAGAGAAGTAGCCACGATTGGGCTCTTGACCACATATTTCCCGCCCTCGTCAACCCAATTAAGATATCCATAGGACACAGCCTCGTCCAATTTCGCGGGTCCTTCTATGATCACCTTGTAACTTAATTTCTGGTTCACTTCTTCGAACACCAATTTGTCCGGAACGACGGTGACCTTTAGTCCTTGAATAGGCGTCACGCTGACCGTGTAGCTAGACACAGGGTCCCCTACGTTGGTTACCGTCCGGTGGAATTCCCGGACGGTGGTCAATTCCGACGACGATCCAACCCCGTTGAAGAATGCGATGAAGGAAGGGTAGTTTAGGTCCAGGGAGGGGTTGGAACAGTCCGGTTTAGATGACCTTGTGATGATTTTGATTTGGTTTTCTGTGAAGTTCAATGCACAGATTAGTCTGGTGTAGTCTGTCAGGTTTAGGTCGTAAATTAGACCAGGGTTTAATGCTTTGGTCGGGTTGACTTGACCAGCTCCCATTTCTAGAGGGTTGGCAGGATGCGGGGTACTATAACCGATGTCCGAAATTGGTTCAGGGACATTGTCCGTTGTGTCCGCGGTGGTCATCATGGCCGACCGGATCGCGGCAGGGGACCACTCGGGGTGCGCCTTCTTGAGAAGAGCCCCGACCCCCGCTGCGTGCGGACAAGCCATGGAGGTGCCTGATATGATGTTGAACTTGGAGAACAGAGGCCCGGAAGTCAACTGGTTGATCGCAGAATTCGGAGGCCACGCAGCTAGGACCAAGTCTCCAGGGGTCATCACGTCAGGTTTAAGTACAAACGGGCAGCTCGGAGACGGGCCTCGGGAGCTGTAGGAAGTCACCATTGGAGCTTCCTTGACGCCCACGTTCGTCTTCCGGAATTCCATCGCTCCGATCGGCTGTTTCGTGTTCTTGATGTAGTCGAGGATGGTTTCTCCGTCTTTGAAGCTGACGAATATGGCAGGAAACGAGCTCTGGATTTCGAACTCTAGGACATCAAACGTTGCGTTGTTGATGAAAATCGCCCCAGAGACGTTGACCTGTCCGACATTGGACGTTTGGTCTGTCAGGGAGTTGTTCTTGTCCTGACACACGACGATCTTCTCTCCGACCTTGGATAATTCCTCCACATTGAGACAGGAACCCATGAAGACAATAGGGACCTCGTCCGGGGTGTAGTCTCCGATGTAAAGAGCGAGTCCGGATACAGAAACTCCGTCTCCGAGCTTCAAGACCCCTCCGAATTGGCGGTCCAAAGTCCCGGCAGCAACAGTTAACACCCAGGGCGTTCCATTGTGAAGGGAATTGAGGTCCGGCCCTTCGTTCCCGGCTGAAGTAGACACGAATATGTTCTTCTCTACGGCAGCAAGAGTGGCGATCGCGATGGGGTCTTCGTACATTGGAACGTCAACGCCAAACGACATAGAAAGGACATCCACCCCGTCGATAATCGCTTGATCAATCGCCGCCAGTGCGTCAGACGATTGGTAGCCTTCTGCCCACAGAGCCTTGTACATAGCCAGGTGGGCCTTTGGAGCTGCCCCACTGGCTGTCCCAGGGGCGTACCCGAAGTAGGATGCACCCTCTACAAAGTTCCCGGCAGCTGTGCTCGAGGTGTGTGTCCCGTGGCCTTCCGAGTCCCTGGAGGAGTTCATAGCTATTGTCAGCTTCGGGTTCTTCGCAATGAGGCCCTTGTTGAAGTACCTGGCTCCGATCAGCTTCCTGTTGCACAACGACGAGTTGAACTGGGTTCCCATCTCGCATTCCCCTGTCCATTTCCTAGGCGGTTCAGGTAACCCGTCATCCATGAAGCTCTCGCTTTCCGGCCATATTCCCGTATCCACCATGCCAATTATAACACCCTCACCCATGTTTGAGATCTTCCAAGGTTCGGATTGAGATGTAAGGCCGAGGAACTCAATCGACCGTGTCGTGTCGCGCGTGACAGGCAAATCCCTCGTAGCTGAGAGGAACCCTGGAGCATTTTGCAGGGAGTTCAGCTCGGACGGAGTTAGGCTCGCGGTAAAGCCATTGATCACGTGAGTGTAGCTGTAGATGAGCTTGGAAGAGGATAATGGTTTTGTGTTGGTATCAGGAATTTCGTTAGATACAGAGTCGAGTATTGTCGAGTACCAGACGTGTCTTGCTGAGAAGGCACTAGGCATGGCCGAAGAGTCCATGTGAACTATGTAATTGTCTGCCTCGGCCAATGTTAGGGAAAAGAAGTTGCAGATTGTGAGAGAGACAAACAATTGCAAAGGTAATTTGAGATAATGGTGGGCTGCCATGGCAATGGATTATAAGGGAAGTTGAGACTAATAGCTTAGTTCACTATTGTGTTATGCATGATTTCCTATGTTGCTTTTATAGGCAAATTTGTTAAGTTTAGACTTTACACTGGGGCACTTAATTTTTTTTATCCGGATTGGCTATGGAAAATGATGTTCGAAGACAGAAACGAACTCAAAAATTACGCAGAAGTTTATACGAAATTTGTCAAATTACCATGAATAATCGTGCGTATTATATTAGAATTACATTCAACAGAATGAATTTATCAATTTTTTATTTTTATAAACAAATTCATTGCTCTTCGTATTAAATTATGTCGTATCCGGATGCGCTTCATGCATCCTCTGCGTCAATGTTGGACTTTTTAATGATCGGATCATATTTAAATTTGTATTTGTTGATTTAATAAATATCTGTAATATTTCAAAAAAATAGAAAATAGAACAAATGGATTGACGCAATTGATGGTACCTGATTGCTCGGGGTTAAAATTGAAATTTCGGATGGGGATTGATTGGGATGTGGTTTGTGGGAGACATTGTCATCGGAGACTTGACCGCGAATTTGCTTTCGGAGCGTTGGCTTGCGACGAAGCTTTCAATTTATAATTTCGGACGGCAATGAAATTGGTCGTCCTCGTGTTTTTGTTGATGGCCCGTAGTGGGAATTTTCTTCATAGGCTTCTCGAGAAGTTGAAAAAAATAATATATATATATATATATATTTCAATTTTGTGTTTTTGTCCTTTTTAATTGACTTTGAATGAGTCCAAATTAATTCCAGTCCATTGATTAGAAACAACCTTCAGGAATCTTAATTAAGTTTAAACGTGTCTTGGTCTTTAAGCATCTACTCGAGTGGTCCAATTGAAGTTGAATTTCTTAATGGAAGAAACTTGAAGTTGATTAGGACATCTGAATATTACAAGCCTAACACCCGGACCAGATCAAATAATTGCATGGGCATCTTAAATAATTATGACTTTGTATCCATAAAAAAATTGCATGGGCTGGCTTTGAGATTTTAGGTTTCGTTAATAGGCCCGTCTTCCGTTTATGTACTATATTTCTATTCACTTTTTGAGTTCGTCCGGCTTGCACTCGCAATAATTTTACCATTTAAATTAGTCACCATTCCGATATCGGACAAGAACGAAATTTAGATATTTATCGAGCAGCTACGACTTGTCTTGTCCGTACGACTTTTGCACACTATAACTTCGGCATATATAAGTGGCATCACGTTCACATGTAGCATGTACAATGTCGTGTTCTTTCAGTACGACGAATATGTTTCTGATGTGTTAGTTCGGATGGATCGAGCAGTCGGCAATTCATACCTATGCAGATCAATATTTATTTGATCACCATGTCTGCACACATCCTTGTTCTAATTCGATGTTGTTGTTTAATTTTCCGCTACAACAGATGTAAAAGTCGAATTAGTACATGAAATGTTTACATTAATAAATGAATTCTATTGAAAAAAATTAAATATAATTTGCATGAATTTTGACTTCTTCAACTAGCATAACACCATTCACTTGGTCTAGTAAATAACCATTCCCGAAATATCTCCCGAAATATCTCCTGAGGCCGTTCTGCCGAAACCGACGCCCAGGGTGGAGAACCCAAACACTCAACGCCTCCTTCTTCTTCCCTTACCTCCTTCCTTCATCCCCTGTCTCTTCCGACTGTCTCTCCCGGTGTGGAGCTTCCTCTCCCGTTTGTGGAGCAACTCTCTCCCGATGTGGAGCTTCTCTGTCCATAACCCGCTTCCTCCCTTATCCTCCTCCTCTGTCCATAACCGCCGTTGGAACCGAGGCTTGCCTGTGCCTTCCCTCCGCTGCCCAAGACTTCCCACCGCTGTCCGAGTTGTTCACCGCTCGCCTCCGCCTAGCCCAGGCCGTCCAGGCCGTCCTCGACCTCGTCCACGACTCGCCTTCAGCTGTCTAGGCCCTCCGCCGTCCTTCAGCCGTGCCCAGTCCTCACCTCCGCCTCGCCCTGGCCGTCCAGGCCGTCCTCGACCTCGTCTCCATCTCGCCGCTATCTTCCAGCCGTCCTTCAGTCCAGCCTTCGCCTCCACCTCGGCTCAGCCATCCTGGTGCAGCCGGTTGTTTTCGGCCCGCGGTGTTGGGGTTACTGGGTGTGTGGTTCGTGGGGTTGGGGAGTTTGGGTGCGTGGGCTTTTGGCTTTTTAGGTTGTTGGGCTGGGTTGTTTCTTTGTTGTTTGGGCTAGTTTGCACTATGCTTATTAGGCCTCTTTGTTTTTCGCTTTTCCTTGGTTGTTGCTTGTTTTCGCTTTTGTTGGCTCTGTTTACCTTTCGAATTTTGCTGCTTGTCCAATGGGTGTGGGAGGAGAAATTTGTCTCGGTCGATTCACGTCGACCTTGGCTCTCTGCTGAGTGTATCTCGTATACACTTAGTTGCCCTCTCGACTTTGTCTTGAGGTTTTCTTACCGAACTTTGTTTCGGCAGTTTCCGCCTCGATCGATGATCTTCAGACCTTCTCGATCGCCCATCATCCCCGTCCTGTGCCTCCTTGCACTTGTTGGATCGGTTTCAATTTTTGATCGGGTTTCTTTTCTTGTACTTGCGATCTTTTCGTATCGCCTTGTAATCCCGTTTATAATATAATGTGTGTGTTTTTCCCTAAAAAAAACTAGCATAACACCAATGACAAGTCGCAATATCAAACCATTTTGATAAACTGATACCATATATATATACATATATATATATATATACATATACATACATATACATATACATATATATACATATATATACATATATATCAACAAAAACTTGAGGCAATTGAGTAAAAAAATCACCACTTAATGCACTTGCAATTAAACCACATTGTGACCCTCCGATTTATGCAGTTGAGACTTCACTTTTCTTGCAGTAAACCCTAAAAAGTAAAATCTATTTCCCCACCGATCCAAAAGTGGCCAAAGAAAGCCTAAATTGAATAAAATAATTTTTGATTAGGCACGTAAACGAAGAAGATTTTCATAGAAATAGAATCCAATTTCATTGACTGATGTCTAAACAAACTGAGAGTCTACTCAACCACGACAATAATGGCAAAGTAAACATGGAAATATCCAAAAGAGATTTAATTAAAAAAAATCAGAAGGGACAAGGATCCAGCTAGTGCTGTGGACAAAGGAAATGCCAAATGTGTACAACGAAAGAAAGCAGCCTCACAAACTTTACTCCTTGTTAAGATCCTGGTCCCAAAATCCAACGACTCCTTTCTATTACATGATTCCACTACCTGTCAAAAGATATTTCCAAATTACCCTTTATCGGAAAAAACTAAGGCCCACCCAAGAAGAAATTGGAAGCCAGTGAGGAGTAGAACAGTGACAGGGCATGTGAACTTGTAGGATTTTTTATGTTAAAGTCGGAGTACCGTCGGACTCTATTTCACCTCTAACTTGATCCAACTCCGATAACTTGTAGGACCCTAGTGCATACTCAATCGCCTACCACTCACCTAACTTGCTAGAAATGTTGGAGATCATGTTGGTTTTGTTTAAATCTAACTTATTTATATGATGGTTTATTTTCAACAATAACAATCCTATGATTTATTTACTCCAAGATTAGATAGCATTGATTATGTATTTGAATTAGCTTATCTTTAACTATTGTTAGTTACATCAGATGGCTATAAATAGCCTTGATTGATGATAAATAAAATTTAGTTCTTTGAGCTTAATTAAAATTCAACAAGAAATGTGGTGTTGTGTCTTAGCGAATCTTGCTTAATTAGAGGGAATTTTTGTTCTAGCAGACAACAAACATGCAGCCCATCATTACTTCTCATTAGCATAACGGCAGGTGAGTTGAAATCTGCAGCTAAATTCTCTGTCGGTCACACAAAATGTAACAGTGCCCGACCAACAACGAAGGGTTGTACAACAAGGACCCAAACACAGAAATCAGATCAACCTATTTTCAAACCTGAGGACAGATACTAGGTAAATTGCGAAAGGGACAAGCGACGAAGTTCGTGCGACCACAAATGTCCTGGCCAAAAGGCGGAATGGGCAAGCTAAAGCAGCTTCGGAGCAAGACGGTGGAAGATGGATGATTTACAGATGAATGCCATCCACTAGTGTATCATCAATCAAAGAACGATGTCCAAATTAAGCAAAATTACATGGTACTGGACTGCATACAGTGGTGTAATGCTCTACAAATGGTAAACTTTGCATGTGCTGAGGAATGATTAAAGGAGACAACAAAAGCAGGTAAAGCAGTTCACCTCCAAGTACAATTGCAAATCATCTTACTGCTCTTCGGTTTCGTGCTGTTTGTACAAAGGTGGCTGGGTTTGGATGCTGCTTTCATATCCACTGCTGTCGCCTGATTCGGGTACCCGCTTATCTGTCCGGTGATACCGTCCCTGATCTCTTGAAGTTCTGCGGTCCTGAAATCAGAAGCAAGGAGAATAACACGCTTCACGAAATCGTAGTAAATAATTGTGCATGCAACTACAGAGATGGAAAATTTTAGATCATTTTGATGGATTACAGCGCAGCGGGGGCCAGCAGATCAAGTGGCTCAAAATTAACCAGAGGCCAACTACACATGGTAGAATAATAAATGTTGGCCCCCAAACAAATTATGAATGTGGAAGAGCCAGATTCACTGAACAAGACACAATTATATTCCCGAAGTCAAGAAGTCCCGAAATAACCGTGTACTTATAATCAAATCCAACATTTGCAGTACAGCAATGAAAAAAAAAAAAGAAACAGGTCGGCTTACCCATCATCAATTTTCGAATCAAAATCCAAAAAGAACTACTAAACTTGTTGAATTTTTTTCAAATGGAACTTACATCTCGGAAAGGAAACTCGTCAGCTTCGAGCATATGAATAACGTGCCCCATCTTGGGTCGTTTCTGGGCATTTGGATCTACACAGCGTAGAGCTACCAAAAGAGCACGCTTCAATGCCCTTGAAGTAGGCTTTTCCGACAACCTAGGATCCAGAACTCCTTCTGCGTTCCGATTTGACACCATTGTTTTAAGCCATTCAACAAGATTCACCTGAAAGTTGGACTTGAAATTGGTATCAAGAGAAAAATTATACAGAAATTAAAGTGGTCCATAACAAAGAACTAGTACGTACCTCTCCAGGAGGCCGGCTGTAATCAACTGGACTTCTTCCAGAAATTATTTCCATAATTAAAATACCAAAGCTGTACACATCACTTCTTTCATTCAACATGCCTGTGCTGGCGTATTCTGGAGCCACATATCTGCAAATCAAAGGACCGGTAAATCATTCCAATCAACAAAAACAAGAACTACGGCACATTATCAGACAAATTCATATGCTCAGGATAGCTAAGAGAAGATTGACTAACCCAAATGTTCCCATCACTCGGGTGGTCACATAGCTATGATCTGAACCCAGGAGCTTTGCCAGCCCAAAGTCGGATACTTTCGGATTCCACTGCTTGTCAAGCAGTATATTACTTGATTTAATATCACGATGAACAACCTTAGGCTCAAGCCCCTCGTGCAAGTAAGTCAGCCTGATTCCACAAATAAAACCGCAGCCGGAGTTAAAACTAGCTAGCAAAGATCGAGGAGTCCAATCAAAAGCACCACATTACAGACTCCAGCTAGACGTTTACCCTTTTGCAGTGCCGGTTATAATCTGCATCCGTATCTCCCACGTCAGAGGGCTCAAAGGCCCAACATCTCCATGGAGCCACTGCTCCAAGTTCCCATTATCAACATACTCATAGACTAGCATCCTATAGCAAACACAAAAACCACAAGTTCAATCATCAAAAATAGAACACGGGATAAACGATAGCTTTGTTTGAGCAAGCACTTCGCAGCAAAAAGTTAACATGCTCAAATAAAACATCGAACTACCTATGAGCTCCTTCGGCGCAGTAGCCAAGCAACCTCGCCAAATTCTTATGCCTAACACGCCCAATTGCTTCAACCTCGACCTTGAACTCTTTCTCTGCCTGTCCCCTGCATCAGAACCACAATGAAACACACATCATCAGCAGCCATTAGCTTGTTATCCATTACATCATTAGAAACCACGACCAACCCATAAATCAATCGTCCTAACTTCAACATGCAAAAGTCAAACTAAAAGAGAGTAAAAACCCACTTGTTATTGAGCAGATTTTTAACGGCAACTTTAGAATTGTCAGCGAAAACCCCACGGTACACTATCCCGTACCCGCCTTCACCAATCACATTCTCGGCATCAAAACCGTTAGTAGAATCCTCCAACTCCCTGAGGGTGTACCAATGGCCCCACCCCAAATGGGACACCTCAGGGACCACCCCACACCCCCCCTGATCACCAGACCTCGGCCCCGACCGGCTCGACCCATCCCCGCTCCCGTGACCTGACCCGCTCGCCGGGTACGAAATCCTATGGTCCTTCCCAATCTCCACGTGGATTCTGTTCTTCCCACCACCAGCAGGGCTCACCTCCCCCTTCTCCCTCTCCCTCTCCGCCTCATCCTCGTTCCCCGGTTCGGCCGCGTTCTGGACCAAAACCGGGTCGATCCGGATCTCCTGGATTTCCCTGGACACGCTCGGGATTGTCGGTGGCGGGTTCAAAGCATTGAACTTTGGAAGAAGCGCACCGTTCTTGGAGCCCTTGGCCTTGTTGTTCTTGCTGTTCCTTCTGGAAGTGAACCAGAGGGAGAGGAGGAAGAGGAGGATCACTATACCGGCGCCCACGCATATCCCCAAGACGACCCACAACCGTAGGCCGAAGATATTGGTCCTTTTGGATAGCTGGTCGTTTAAGAAGGAACCCGACGACATTGATTATACAATTCTATAAAGTTTGCATCTTTAAGGTGGTTTTTGGTTGTCTGTTCGTTTCGGCTCGTGAAGGTTGAAGCTTTACTGTGTGTTGAATGGAAGGAAGGCAATGTGGCTAACTATAACTAAACTCAGTGGGTGAGGAAAAAAAACAGGGGACTGTGTTTTGTAATAGATTGGGACACTAAGGGAGAGAGAGAGAGAGAGAGAGAGAGAGAGAGAGAGAGAGAGAGAGAGTTTAGATTCTTAGATTTTGGTAGAAATTTGTACTTCCTAAACTCAGTGGGTGAGAAAGAAAAAATAAAAGGGGACTGTGTTTTGTAAATAGATTGGGACACTAAGTATAGAGAGAGAAAGATATACCCCAGCTATTTAGATTCTTAGATTTTGGTAGAAATGTGTACTTTATCTTATTTTATATTTTTCTGAGAACTAGATTTTCTTTTTTTTCTTTCGAAAGGTCTTCTTTGAACTATATGGGTTTCTCTCCCCAATATTTCTTTAGTACAAGAAAAATATGTGTTTTATCATTATTATGATGTATATATATACACACAATTTCTATGTTTGAAGGGGTATTTTGCAAAAGTTTGTTTTAGTAATATATAATTTGATGTATTTGCACATATGTACTAAGTAATTAAAAAATATACGATCGGATGATAGTGATTTAACCTAGTTAACAATATGCCATTTCACTTTGATCTATTTTGTTGGATTGTGAAGATATAAATATTTATAACTGTTTCATTACAAAATTAGAATAGTAGGCAGAAATTTGAAATTTTCACTTAGCTCTCATCATTTTCTTTTCCATCGTTAAAGGGTGATAGTAAAAAGAAATGGGTTAAAGGCCATGTCACATCTTCTTTCGATTCATTTTATAAGAAAAAAGTAAAATATTCATAATTATTTTATAAATCTATAATAATAATGAGAAAATATTAAGTTTCGCTTTTATCCCATCTTTCCCTCTTCCGCAGGGAAAGGGCGACCCGATGATAAACTAAAAAAAAAAAAAAGAAGTTAACAGTCGAAATTAGCAATAGTCGTATAACCGAATAGACTAATAGTAATACTTGGTCCATGTAATTAGGCTAAAGCCAAGATGTTAAGTAATTGCTAAACATGATAATTATTTGTAAGTGGTCCAGTAATTTTAACTGTGTACAAATATGTCCAACCAAAGTATTAAATTAAAAAACCAAAAAGTATTAAATTAAAAAAAACCTTGTCCTTTCCTGTGGATTTGATTGAGATCCCATAAATATTCCATTCCCACGATCAATGGAACAAAAAGGTTAAAAGTTCTATTCCCATCATCATCGTCAAAATCCTTATACTATCCACAATAGCACCTTCTAACTAATCCATCTTTAATTATTTAAAAAATGAATAATTCATTTTTCACTAATCCACATTAACTCAACTAATTTTAATCAATTTTTACTCACATCAAAATTTTTATCTCAACTCATCTCTAACTAATAAATAATTAATATTTCTCTTATCCACATCATCAACACAATTCACTTTAATTAGTCTCTCATCCAAATATTTTTTTAATATCATCTCTTAAATTTATAATTTTGTTTAGATAAAAGTTTAGATAAGTATGAAAGTATGTTAATATTGAGAGCCTATTTATAGGTAGTAGAAAAATAATTATTCACAACTATTAATTTTTTTAAAATTACAGATAATTCTATTTTTTTTCTAACACAAACTATATCTTTAAAAAATTAATTTAGAAGAATAATATTATAC
Organism: Hypericum perforatum; assembly: GCA_012979155.1. NCBI lineage: Eukaryota > Viridiplantae > Streptophyta > Magnoliopsida > Malpighiales > Hypericaceae > Hypericum > Hypericum perforatum. The sequence continues at coordinate 16,114 of SOPF01028934.1, read as the reverse complement.
TAAATATACGAATTAAATTTAAAAAAAATCCCACCTGGTACGTCTAACCAAGAATGAATTATGAATAGTCATCCGCCCGAGACGTCTCTGAATTTTGTTTTGTCAGACGCATGGTCTTAAGAGAAATGGAGAAGCCGTTAAATGATTATTCTTTTTCTATTTTCCCTTTTTCATTTCTTAAGTCGATAATAATTCTATTAAAGATCGTATTAAGACACCACGCTACTGATTTATAGGGAGGAATTGGGAAAGTGACAGCGAAAGTGGATGGTATCTTTTGGATAACCAAACAGAAATCGTCAAATTTTCTACAATTTTAGTCAGCACCAGACGGCAGACCGATTTATTAATCATTTCTCACCATCCCTGTCGGTTGATTTTATTTTTATTTTAATAATTTTGTTTGTTATAATTTTGGTCAAGTGAATATTAGGTTGGCGTAACTATTTGTAACAAGGTCTGATTAGAAAACAAGTAGCTATATTAAAAATCGATATTATTATTTTTGCTATAAATTTCTGGTATTAGGATACCACGTCAATACAAGGTTACGTCAGCTATAAAACATTAATGATGATAAAGCAATTTTAATAAGTATTATACAAATTAAATTACTAAATATTTAAACTCAAAATTTGTTGATTAAATTAAATATTAATGTTATGTCGTAGTTATCAAATGTGGGCCACGTTGGATTTTGGTGGGATTATGAATGATTTGATGATTCGGCATTTTTCATCGGCTGCAGCTTTTTGGACACTCGTGTGATTATTATACTGAGCAGTGTCATAATTGCGCCAAACCTATTAATATTATTAAACGTGATTTGGATTAATTAATTCCCAAATGTCGGAAAGGGCCTTACGCTTTGACCTGGGTTGTGGACAAGTTAGCGATTTTTACTAATTTTTGTATTGTGGTCAATTATCCTTCTTCTTCGTCCATTTGTCATATTTTTGACCAAGGGGCAATCATGACATTGTGCACTAGTCCCTGCTACCGACAGTTGCACACTCAGAAATCAGAATTATCGATAAGCAGAAACAACTACATATATAAATTCCAAATTACATTAAGCTATAAAAATGGGGAGGCTAGTGTTTAATTTTTTTCACTTGGGAGATTCGTATTTTCCTCCTTTTTAAAAAGGACTAAATTGACCTTTTAAAAAGTTCTAGATTATTAGTGATAAAAAAATCAACATGATATAAGTTGGTAGATTTCACCCGACACTTGGACTAAAATGGTGCAAAAAATGTCAAAGTGTGTTGATCTAAGAACACGAGTCGTTGACAATTTGACAGAAGTACAGAGTTTAATATCTGACAGTTATATTTATGGTGTAAAATTTTAATTGAAAGAAATATTGGCGCTAAGAATTGATAATACAAACTTTATCGCTATTTAAAATTATATCAAATCTAAATTTGTATTAAACGAGTATTTGGATGAAACCTACATTAGTGAAGACCAAAGAGTGGGCTTCCAGGGAGGGGTTTACACTTGTTGTCCGCTTCCCGAACAAGAGACAGTCTGGGCCTCAGTTATAAGGCCAGAAAAATATTGTCTTCGTTATTTTGTGAAATATCCTTAATTCTAAATCCAAAATATATATATATATATATATATATATATATATATATCCTTAATTCAAAGTCCAAAATAAAGATGAAATAAGACAAACAGATCACAGATAACATAATTAGATTTTCCTGGATTGAATGAAAATACATCACTCCCTGAAGCTCTTCAAAGGTCCAGAAAATAAATTATACCAAGGAATTAAATTATCAACATGACGATTGCCACAAGTTCATTTCTCCTGCTTTCCGCAAAAAAAAAAAAAAGTTCATTTCTCCTGCTGCTAGCTTTAATAGGTGCTTGCCTTGTCCCTGGTGGACTTGGAGCTTCTTATCTGCCTTCTGTTTCTCCAGTGATTTGAGGGTTTCTTGGAGTGTTGACTGGTATTTGGTGGCTTCGTCCACGATGGTAGACTTGTCTACTTGCATGGATTAGGAAATTTCACGACGAGGATAGTTAAAATTTCAATATTTTAAAATGTACATAGTTTATGTCGTGAATGATGACCATATGAATAACGGAAGAAATAACTAAATCATCTCAGGATTTGTATTTCCCTCAAGTAAAACAACGGCTGGCTTGATTGATTTTAGTTTCGGCACGAACACTTTCTAGAATAACATATATTTTAATTGGTAGAGTGAGCTGAGGGTCACCATGCTAGAATTTTATGGACATGATGTGTGTTATGTTCGTCGACTGTGATATTAATTATATGAACAAAAGGAACCCCGTTGAAATAATTTAAGTACAAAATAGTAAGGATTCTAAATTTGTGGATTATGTCACTCAAAGATTTTTTATTGTAACCATGGTGAAATAGTTTAATTGTCAAGAAAATCAATCCAAATGGACTCCTAAAAAAATGAGTCAATGAAGGCACTTACTAACATTTGTTGCTTTTTAAGTACGTATTTAATAGGTACGTGCCCATTCATTTTTTTTAAAAGCTTTAAGCCTCCAATTACTTACCTATTAACATATTTCAATGGTCGAGAAAATCGTCAATGGATGCATTTATAGTCTACAGTTGGCTGTTTTGAATAGGTATCGTTTTCATGGCAGCTCCGTGCTTTCTGTCTAGTGCGTAGCTTGGACTTCTAAATTTGATATTTTGTAATTTGTTTGATGAAATATTTACAAGAATTTATTTCTACCTCAAACAACTGTTAATGGTTTGATCAATCTTCTTTAAATAGCTATCTTTTCCATTTATTCGGTGGGAACATTCTTTACCAAACAATGCCCATACAAATGGACACAGAAGATTAAAGACTACGATACTAGCACAAAAAACTCATATGGCTTTTGTCGATACATAAAACGAACAGAACATGGTAAAGTTGTAACTGATCATGCATGGATCCAATTTGTATCTTCAACGTTTCAGAAAAAGGACCTAGTTAAATCTGACGCGATTGATTAAAAGCGTGATAAATTTTTTTGACTAATTTATATCGGGTTCAAATTTAGACAAATAAATTTTGACATTTTCTACAACAATTTCTAGGACGGACAATGGTTAACAAAGTGTGGAAAGTAAACAACAACAGATCAGAAGAAGCTAATAACTAAGAAGGGCAATATTAGGATAATGACTCTTACCTTAGCAGGAACTTGTGTGAGCAAGACATGAAGACCAAGACCAGTAAACATATTCTTCATCTTCTTCCTCTGCTCTCTCTCCCTCTCTCAGTCCATATATATATGTATCCCATGCTCCGATTCGCCACCGGTGCTACTACCACCGCCTTCATTCTTCGACGAACGTTTTGGTCTGCTTCTCTTTAGAGTATCTTCTCCTTCTACCTCTACTTTTTCCGTCTGGCCCATAATATACAATCTAAATACTTTTAAGATTTTTTGCTATATTTAAGCTGGGATTCTTCTGAGGATGTGAAAAAAATTATGGAGGTCAGGAAATGATATGGCGTTTCGCTATGACGGATATTTGTATATAAGTAACTTTTATTTATTTATTTGTAATTTTAATTTCCTGCGGGGTTAAGAAGGGAGAAACAGCCAAACAGGTGGGGTAGCAGATGGAGTTAGGAAAAGGTGGTCAAAAGAAGAGGGTTATATGTAGTATTTTGGCTGCAAGCAATGACATGAGACCAAAATACAATCACGAGGTAATGTGCCGTTATCTAAGAAAAAAGGAGGAAAAAAAAAGCATATCATAATTAATGCAATACATACAATATTTAGAAAAAATGGAATTATATATTCAGTTTTATATTATAGATATCTATTAAATAAGCTAATTCAAATTTGAATCATAACAAAATTCTTGTGATAAATATTTAATATTATAGTATACTTAAGAATTCAAATACTATACTTCTCATTTTCATTTGCAACAGCTAAAACGTTTCTGAAATTCTGTATCGATTATAAGTCCGTACTTTGGTTTGTTTTAATTGAAGATGATGTTTAGATCAAATAAATCCTATGTTTTATTTGATGAAAAAAGGAACACGTAGGAAGTATTAGTTTACAGTGCAGGGCTCGATTTTAAAAACAACTTGATATATTATTTAAAAATATCATTTCATTTGTTAGCAACTATTGTTCACTAATAAAATTATTTTCAACTTTTTAATTGATGGATGAAAACGACGGGAAACGGGAAAACGGAAGTTGAAAAGAAAATGAGGTTGTTGCTATTACCGAGCCATAATCGAAATTTCGACGGAACAAATAGAAAAGTTCTAGACGTAACTCTAAATTCCGTCCTCCTTTTAAAATATATATATATATATATATATATATAACACACACACACACACGAGTTTTTTCACTTTAGTATGATCAGCTTTTTTAATTTGCAAAAATCTGACAAAGTTCTTTTACGTACAACTTCTTCTATCAGTTCAATCAATTTTCAGTTTTCAATCATAAATCACTATCTAAAAAAACCAGAAACCCCGCACTTTATCCAATTATAATTACGTACATGTCAATTTTTCCGAACGATGTCCGTCTGCGCTTTTTTTCGCCAAAATAATCCAATATTATGATACCCATATCAGATAGGACAAATCCAACTTTAAACCAATTAGATAGCCTCAATTAGACCAAAAAGATAGTAAAGCAAAGCTTTCATTTTCGATTGTTCTCCTGTTCTACTTTCAGATTTCTAATCAGATTAGAACAATAAAATTATTTGTTTGGACCTATGTACTTATTGATAATTCATGATTTTTTTTCCTCTTCTCCAGACTGTCCCCATCTAGCAGTTAAACTTTTGAACCGTGCACTGTAAATCTCAGCTTCATACAAAAGCAATGAGCAGAACAATAACATGAGAGAGGATGTAAATCATATGATTTAATTTAACTCGGATCATAGTTCAGACAAATACAATACTTGAAATCTGTCTGTACATGGACACGAAAATAAAGATGCATGCCCTTCCATTTTCATCCAACCAGCGTGTTAATAGGCGGTAGCATTAAAATCCATGCAATCTACAATCACAACTTTGATTGATTCGACACTGGAAGTATTGCACATAAGGATTATTATGATATCAACGATGACATTAGGTGGTTCCGACAGTTGTATTAAACATGTTTTTACAATAATAATAACCTGGAGACGTACGTCAGCAGCTTCACAATCATTTGCAGTTATCTTGCATCCGAAAGAAAGAGCTTGTTTTTTGCCAACATAGAGGAAGATCTCGACTAGGACACGCGGGAAGAAGATGCTTTCATAGATTGATCGGCATCAAGTTGAGCTTGCAATGTGCCCTCCCTGCAGATCTCCTTTAGTGGAAATAACAACAATCAGTAAAACCCAACCTGGAGATGAAATACTGGCGCTAGCTGATACAAAAAAATTAATCACAATTGATTTACCTTCGAAGTAGTTGAGATGGTTAAGGCCCCGTAGTGACTCGGAAAAAGAGGTTCAAGATCAAATGAGGATCCAGCAGGCATTGGATTTGATACTGTGGGTACAAGAATTGTCTCATTTGAGACATTGTACTGGTTTGGAAAGTTGATAGCCGTTTGTGTTGAATTGTCATCATTATGGGGAAATGCACCAGAAACTCTGTTGTTAATTAACATTCCGTTCCCTTCCTCAAAGTTAAATCCTGTCATGGGCAGTTGCATAGGTTGTATTCCTCCTGGCAAGCATATGGGATGCAAGCTCAAACCGTTTCTCATCGTCAACATCTGCAAACCAACCACAAAGGAAAAGGTTAATTTCATCTTACTGATGGCTTCCTCTGCGGCAGAAAGTTATCACAGATGAAAACAGAGATATGAACATTAGATTTATTTTTGAATAACAAAACAAGAGGCATTGACAGGACAAGAAAAGTGTTCACTTATATACAAGGAAATGAGAAAGATCATCAAACGCAAGAATAAAATCTCAAAAGGCGAAGTGGAAACTCATAAAATAGCAAGATTCTTCAGAAGAGTAAAAATTGAAGAAATAGATGGAATAGGAGACCCGCCCACATCACAAGAGACAACGAAGGAAAGATACAAAAGATGAGTCAATTCCAACCAAAGACAACGGCAATTCATCCTGTCCTGATCAAGCAGGAACAAGTACCACTTGTAATAAGAGCCAAGTTCATCAACTCTACTCTTGCAATGCTAGTCATATTCAGAAGAAAACAATTTCAAGGGAACATACGACCCACAATATTGCATCAACATAGGAAACAAATTGTATCGAAGATTATCCAAACAACAGCCATAGAAGACAATTTCGCCTACACTCTGCAACCAACCATACAAACCCGATAGTGGCAACAATGCGATCAAAATTAGTCGCGCGAAAAACCGAAGGATGTGACTCGCCTGCACTTGCAGCTGAAGCTGCTTCAGGTACTCAATAGCCTCATCCAGCATCGAAGCCTTATCTGTCTATTAGCAATTCACAAGACACTGGTGATCAACTACAAACACATTCTTCACTCTCATAAAAGCTTCGGATAATCCAAAAAATAAATCTTTTTTATTATTTCAAAAACAAAATTACCTTGTTAGAATTAGGGATAAGGTTCTGCAAGGCCTTCATTTTCTCATTGATCCTACTCCTCCTCCTCTATTCCGATTGCAACAACGAAACCCATTAATTAAACCTATAAAAACAAATATATATTTTTCCCAAAAAAAAAATAAAAGTTAAAAAATGTGGAACCTTTTCGGATAAATTATGAATCTCGGCAGTTCTACTCCTCTTAGAGGAACTCCGTTGTCTAGCGGTATCCACCGGAACCTCGGACGCCTCCGGCCCCTTCTATACCCAAAAAAATATAAGAAAAAAGGGAATTAGAAAAAAAAAATTGGTTTTTGACAAAAAAAAGATTAGAAGAAGCTACTTTAGAAGAGTATAATACCTCGCTATCGTAACTAAAGTCGCCGAGCTCGTTCTCCGATGAGACCCCACCCCTCCGCTTCGAACCTCCGGCGGAGGTCCCGGCGTTTTCAAACTTCTCTTTCACAAAACACCCCTCCGGATCCGAATAGTTCACTCCTCCGCACTCCCCCTCCGAGAACCCGTACCCATAGCAGCGATCCGAGTCCGCGGCGGCGGCGGCGGCGGAATGGGCGAACTTCGAGGAGGAGGAGGAGGGGTTGCTCTGGAGGAGGTGGTTGAGGAAGGATGAGATCTCCTCCGGCGACCCAGCCTCCGGCGCCGGCTGCCCCGCTCCGTACAGATCCGCCATCGGAAACTTGGAAGTATATTTAAATTAGGAAACTCTTTTTTGGATCCTTATTTATTTTGAAGCTGTTACGAGTAAGTAACTGCCAGTTTTAGATTGTGTTCTGTATCTTTTCTCCCTCTTTCTCTATCTATCAAATCTCTTTGTCTCGTTTTCTGTGTTGGTTTTTAATCTTTTTATTTATTTATTTATTTTTATTTTCGTCCCTTTTCTTCCAACTTGGAGATGGGCTTTTCTATAAAGTTTATTTTTTTATTTTTTTAATTTGCTTCAATTGGTTTTATTGTGATGGGGTTTAACGAGTTAATGAAGGGTTTTGGCTTTGATATAGAGAGGGATTAGGGATAGAGATGGGTGGAATCTTAAAATCGAATTCTGGGTTAATTTCCCGCCTTAATTAAACGTTCCTCCTTGCTCGTTCTTTGCCATTTGACCCCTGATGTTATGCTTATTTGTATTTTGAGGAGAATATTTCTTCCAAAGTATCATTTAAGTCCTTAATTTCTTTTTTTTTTCTTCTCGAAGTCGGTTGATATTCGACCACATTTTTTTTAACTAAATTAAGTTTAATTGGCATAAAGTTTGCTCCTAACGAAATTGTTATAGACGATGTGTTATTATGACTTTTTAATTTGAGATTTGCGATTAAACTACGATAATTTTGATTTTGGAATACTGCAACTCTATTTCATTCTGCTTGTTGGAATAATATAATATTTCAAAGCCATTAATAGAAAAATGGTGTTTCTAAATGGCAATTCTCGTACCGTAGCGATTTGTAAGATATCTACGTTGGATTTGCAATAAGCTTTTCGTTATAGTGCATAAAAATAAAAGAGTTTATCGAGGCCGTATAACTTGTAAATGTGATTTGTTACACATCTGATCGAATATTTTTATATGTAAATATTTAATTATTTTTCAACGTAATTTTGTGATGATTGACATGCATTTAATAAACTTATCAGAAAATTGTCCATTTTTAATTGACTCAGATCAAATGCATTTAATTTCGATTTTTTTAAAAAAATTATTAAAATAAGTACATCTTATTGGTATGGACAATTCAAATCAAGTTATTGAAAATATACCATTAGCAATGTATTACATAGTAACTCCTACTTGCCCTTTATTCCAATATTACACAGATACCCTTATTCTCCCAATAAAGAAGTACTTATTGTAAAGGTTCCTCGAAACGGACATAACTTGCTCATACAGGTAGAGATATCCAAGAGATAATGATGAACCATTTTGGATATTTGACATTACTCTTCAAAGAAAAAGGATGTGCATTTGACGTCGGTGGCGTAAAAAGAGATCAATTGCGGGATTTGGTACGAACGTATTCGAAACAACACTTGCCGGTGAGAAGACGTACGCCGTTATGAAATCTTTTTGTACAAATTCCGATGGGATTATTAAAGTCAAAGACGGGCAAATGTCACACAATAGACAACTCGCTGTCTTATCCTCAAATCCAATCGCAAAAACGTCACACATTAATAACATCACGTTCTTATTTATTGGAGAAATCTACCCTGATGTGAGTATGAATTGATATACTAAATAGTTTATATTTTTCTTAATAAAATTTCAATATTATATTTTTGCTTAATAACAATTTTATACATAATACGGTTTAATTTTTTTTTTTTGAGATCCTATTCTAATTCTATTCTATTACAAATATGCTTAAGCCAAGGTTTGAACCTTGGACCTCCATCAACTCAACACCTCCTTATACCGCTAGGCTACGAGGCCACGGGTCGGTTTAATTTTTTTTAATGTTATTGAAAGATCAATAATTCAATTATGGTAACAAGCATACAATTATGATGTCACGAAGAGAGAGGATAAGCATTTATTTCGATTAAAAGAATAGTTACAAAGTGACCTCTTTTCTAATTTGTGGAGTGTCTACTTGTACAACTGGCTTCCCTGTTGCCCGTCCCTCTCTCTAGAACACCACCACCTAAGGCTAAAGTTAGATCATGCCCTTAAGTTTTGATGGTCAAACTAAATTAATTCTTGCCACGAGCCTCCAAGAATGACCATTTGCGTTTATCGGGATAAATAATAAGTTTCGGATCCATGTTTTCCGAAGTCTCCGTCGGCCCATTTGTTGCTTGGGCCACAAAGCGCGAGAGGTTAAATTACCCAAAAAGTTAAATCGATGATGCCACAATTACCGGAGATGTTTAACATGGAAATCACCCATTTGGCGATGGATCATAACGAATCCTGTGGAGAAAAAACGAAGTAAACTAGAGATTGTCCAGAATGATCGTTACAAGGTCGGTCTAACTATAAATTACGGCATAGTTAAATTAAAATTACAAATTATATTACTAGTTAAACTAAGGAAAACGATAAAGAGAGTAATTGTTGTTGTTTGGTGTGCTAGTGAAGTTCTTTTATCCGAGCCATTTTTATATAGGCGCCTTCACCTCGTGTTGTCCCTTGAGAATAGTAAAATTCTTATTAGGCCGCTTTCTAATTTAAGTCGATTTGACAAAAAAATAAAGTAATTTGATCTTAAACAATAATGTTGATATCGTGCTCAACAAACAATCTCAACTCGCAATAGGAACATTTTCAATCTTGTCTGGATATTGAAGATAAGGGACAACTTAGGAAAACCGTGAATACCTTTCATCTTCTATAACATTCTCTTGAAATTATGTCGCAACCTAACCATGTCGAGCCAAACCCCTTTTAGTTCCAAGCAACCATAGTCATCCAGCCCAAAATAAACCGAAACCATACGAGTTCCAACTGATCGAGTTGATCGACGTCAAAGTCTTCGGACAACTTCCGAGTCATACCGGTCCAACTAAAAATAACACGATTGGTCCAAACTAAAGCAAATACCTGAGTTTCAAGCGGACGAACCCTATTGAGAGTAGGCGGACACATTCGTTTGCGAACCCGTTCAGCCTAATCAAAAGTTGACGTAGTTTATTAAGGCAAGCATAATCCGAACACGATCTTGAAACCAAAGACCAACTTGTTACACCTAAAAACCCCAAATTAATTTCGAGTCCCACTAATTACATATCCTTTAATCTACTGTCTCGTCATTAAGTTATTTCAGTCTCCTAATAAAGCGTTTTAAATTCAATGTTATTTAATCATACTCATGGTCGTTACTATCTATATACTCTTATATATTTCTATTTATTTTTTTTCAAAAGGACCGGGATTAAAAAAACCTGGTAACACAAAAGTTTATGCAACAACTTGCCGTTTTTTTAAAATTGTAGTTTTACCGATCATACTGTAACTTAGCATTAATACTTGATTGTTTTATACAAGAATAAAGATCGGTCACTAGTTTAATCTGCGAAGATCAAATCGTCCAAAAATTATTTTTTACCCAATTTTTTATAATTAAATTGATTAAATTTAAATATTATAAATGTAAATAATAATTTTTGTAATAGAAATATAGAATTGGAGGATATTTAGGATTTTAAACATTTTCATACTAAATTGAAGGATATAAATTGAAGTCTCCGAAATGGGAGGGGCTTAGGGGCAGAGGGGGCCCATTTACCAAGTAGCCTATGCCCTGTGAAACCCAGAAAGGCTGAACCACGGATCTCAATCCTGATCAGGGTGGGTGATCTGTCGTCCATTGGGCCCTGCTTTCAAGAGAACATGCCATAAATCTAGACGTAACAGATCATATGGTAGCCTTTATTAAGATTGTGCAATGCTCTCTTTATCTTCCTGATTCAGAATTTAGGTGAGTCGCATATGATATTTGAAATATTTCTTGTGTTTTTATGTCAGTATTTCGATGAATCTAAAATTGGAGCTTATATGATTTTTTAAAAAGTCAAAACTCTTCAAACAAACAAAAATTTGACATTAATAATCAATTCATCAATGATCACCTCTCCCGCCTCTCCCAGGCATCGTATTTTAGATTTGTCTCGAAATGACAGCTGGCCATTGAATTTAAGAATTACATGTTACATGTTTTGTAGACTGGTAGTAAATTTTTTTTTATAATCTCTAGTAAAAAAGAAAAGGAATAATTCCCATCACAATTCCATACCAAAATCCACACCAACTATACTTGTGCAATCTACAAAGTAACGGCAGGATAGAAACGACCAAAGGGAATATAGATTATGTCATTTCATTCTAATGTCCAAAATGTTTAATTTCTAAAGTTAAAATATCATTAATTTGACTGTAATAAATAAGGAAGAGCGCAAAAAACTTGGGAGTCTAAAGTACTTGTGAGGAAATGCAACATAGGTTACAAACTCTCCATAACAAGTAAAAAATTTGAAGCAAACTAAAATAGGAATTCCCATTCCTTTTGGTAGCTGCGGGCCACTGGTAAACTACGTTGGCTTCTGGCTTCTGCTCGGCGAAAACAACTCTCTGCCGCCACGACCCACGCGATGACTAGCAGTCTAAAGGCACCCCCGACGACCAGGCATCGAGGTATCGTTTTTAAACCTCCGGTTACCATGTTCCGAGAGGGCTTGGAGATCAGTTTATGAAGCAGAAAGCCCTGTTGTTTTACAAATGGGGCACCAATTTTTGAGCATTAGCCATTGTTTGATACAATCTGTATGGAAGTTATGTCCACAGTCCAAGGTCCCGAGGTTCTCTCCGTGGTTGTACTCCTCCTATAGATACAACGCACAGAGTTGAGGTCAGGTAACAGCAAAAGGATAAACCAAAATGATAATAAGCACGTACATTGTAGAGACGGATTATTACCTGGCAAACACAGCATGGTTCTGCCTCCACCTCGAATCTTAAAGCGATGGAATATTCTCGCTGTTTAAGTAACTTCATTATAGTCTCTTCACTTAATCCAGTGTTCACATTTCCAATACGCTCTTCTAATGCCAGTAATTCCTGTGATGAAACCAGAGTATTAGCAGGCTAAAAGTCAGACAAGGATGTGGGGCACATGAGGGAGGTGTTCGGTTCCTGGGAATTATACCTCATATGACATATTGTCAACATCGAGTCTCATATCTCTGTGCCTGTCGTGCATATCAGCCACACCGAAAAATAGGGACTGGTCAAGCATCATAACATCCTGAAACACATACGAAAAGGTTGACACAAGTCGGAAACATCTACTTCAAACCAGGAGCCTTTCATCCGCAAAATGAATTAAGGGACACTCTCTTGCTCTTGGCATTCTAAGTAACTACCACATGGATATATGTGAAGACCAAAAGGTAAAAAGAATAAACGAGAAGGAACTACAAATTTGTACCCATATACATAAGGAACTACAAATCTGTATCCATATTTGCACCACGAATAGACCCATTTTCACAACAAATTTTGGTTCTAATTGTCATCATAAACTTCTAACTAGTGTTTTACTGATATATTACTTTATTCTTCTTTAGGCTTCATCAACAATCATTGGAACCTTCGAAATACAATAATTTAACATTCTAATTATCACACTTACATCCATGGCATGTACCTACTTAAGATAAGTGCAATGTATTACGTAACTGATTTACCTCTAAGCGCAAGCCCTCGCCCCTACGCATGAGATCCAAGACATTACGGATTTGCTGCAAAGAAAGAAAAAAAGAAATATGAGTCAAAGAACAAGAAAATTGATAACAACGATTCAGAGTTGCTTAAAACGAACATGACCGTCACTGTGCTATTCTAGCCAGCTGTTTTGCAATCCAATTACCTAACAGTTATTTTATTTATCAGAAGTATATGAATAATATCCCTCTGATTTTATCAGATTATGACATGTATCATAGATCATTGTGTCAGAAGAGAGATAACGAACCTCAGATCTGCTTCTTCCTTCACCACCCACAGTCAAAGTCCGCAATGGGTAAGGAATTCCATGAGCACGTTCACCTTGTCTGTCCATCCATGCAGCTGATCCTGGATGTGACCGATGGTGGACCGGGTTGCTAGCCGCAGATGGCTCTTCTGAGGAGGATGCTGAAGAGGCAGAAGGTCGCATATGCATTGTAGGGTGCAAATCACCTTGGCCTCCAGACCCAGGAACAGTAGATGTAATAAATGATCGACGAACATACTCAGCTAATCTTCTAGAGCTTCTTGAAGAAATGTTAGAAGGCGGGACCCAACTACGAGGAGCCAATGGATGAGACCCTGAACTTGATCCGGAACGAGAACTCGAAGCAGCATTTCCTGGGGCACCTGAAACTGTCCCAGCAGCCAGATTTCTACTTGTGGAACTCCTAGCCAAGTTCCTCAAATCATTTAAATGTAGAGGGAATTGATGCTCTAACGAGGTTCTGGTGGAGCTCCTAGGGTTGGCATCCTCTCTATCAGCCAAAGATACGGGTGTCAGCGAGCTGCCAGTTCTTGCGCTTGAGCTTTCATGCCATCCGAGTGATTGGCCGCTCTGGGGGAGAGCTGGAACAGGCATCACAAGTGGCTGAATTTGATTACGAGTAATCTCAACAGAACGATTGAGAGCAAGAAGTCTTGACGAGTGGTGAGGATGTGGCACAACCGAATCCCTCACTGCACTCCCATTGGAGAATAAAGTAGCCGGAGCAGATTCTTGATTGGACAGGTTTATCCTCAGACGCAAATTTCTATGAGATCCCTCGGGCTGCGCTGTTAGCGAAGAATCAAAATTGCTGCCAGAAGATCCACCTCTCGAACCAAGATCAAGTCTTGGCACCGTTGATGGTGATGCAACAGGTCTGCTTAAACTGCTGCCTGCATCATAGAGTCCCGAAACGTGAAGCCACGGAGCTTCCGGATTCTGAAAGAAACTTGAACTGCCACTAAGAGATGACTGTCCTATATTTCCTTCAATTGCTTTCCTTTTACACGGTGTGCGGCGACTGTCCAGAGAACAACCTGGTCTCTCCCCATTGTCCCCCAGCACCAGCCTACTAGTTCTAGAAGGGACCAAAGGAGGATTGGGAACAACAGAAGATGACCGCTCATTGTCCATTCCATTAATCTTGAAACCGTTGGGATCTTCTGTAACTTGGAAACTATCATGTCCATGGTCCACAAAACTGGTGTTCAAGTTGAAATTCTGTGGAACTAGATCAGGGTTGTGGCTCCGAATAATTTGACGGTTCAAGTTAACATTGTCTTCTAACCGCAGACCATTCTCCGCACTGGAAATTGTTGAAGATGACCATATATGTTCCAGTTTCTGTTCATCGTGATTCACCTCTATTTGCCCCCGACTGGAGCTTGATTCCCCCAAATCCCATCCACCCAAACTTTGGTGCTCTTGACCAACAGGATTTCCAATAGTGTCATTCAAGTTAATGAAGTCTGCCATTCGATCTTCTCCAGGATTCCGCACACTGCTCCAGAAAATCTGTTGACCTATAATAGCATTAGCCGGTGTAGGTACATGGTCAAAGTCTAACGTCTCCGACAAGGTACCGATGATACCCCTCTGACCTTGCATCGAGGCTGTTATTCTTGATTCTTATTAATACTATCAATGGAGGGAATTTCCCTATGCAAGCAACAAAATGCTGCTTCTCTAACCTGATATATTCACCAATAAAACAACATCAAGATTGGTATTCAAGCATCACCACACGAGAACAATTTATCCTGCATCAAGCATGGACAACTGAGAAAAAGACAATTCACACACATTTTGATAACAATAGAGAATGTTATGTGCATTCAAACCAAAATCTCCAAACAGAAAATTTCACTTGATCACTGGGGTGACTCCACCATGAAAATAGGGAAAAACTCATTAGGCTCGGGTATTTACTTGTACTACTTTTCCTTTCTACATTGACACAATATTTCGGTCTCTCAGCCATTGCGAGAGAAAAGTGAACAACACAAAACAAACAGTTCAAGAAACACCAGCCTCCATAACGGGACATTACAGACTCGAAAAAATGTCATGTATCACACAAACCTAATTGAATAAACAATGCCAGACCATTTAGTCTTCCAAGCCAGAGCGGAAGACCCAACACACTAAGCTACGGCTGGCAACCAAAGTCGCATGAGACTGCAATACAGTCGAGAGCATCTAAACCTAATCTGACTTGGTCAGGCAACTGCATAGAGGCGAAACAGATAACCAAAAGTAGGTGGGGGGCGAAACAAAAACATCGTTCTTTAAAATGAAAAGAGAATGAAGAACATAACTCAAACAGAGAACAGACAAATGGGTTAATATATTGAGCTGCAGACACAAACAAGGTAAGCAAAGCTTCAAGCAAAACATGTTTTTTCTCGAGGAAAGACAAGAAACGCAAGTATCATGACAAGGTGTTTGGAACCGAGGGTGTTTAAAGATTGACTCTTTTTCAGTTACAAAAACAAAGGACACATCCCAAAGCAAGAACAATAAAACCCTTTTGTGAGAAAATGGTATTTTTTAAACTTGTGAACAACAAGGAAGCACAAAAATAACCATATCAAATCCCAGAAATTCTTTAGCTCGAAATCTTCAAAATAACAGGAAAATTATTGCATTAGAGCAACAAGACCAAAAAAAAATAAGAAAAAGGAGCAGAAAATACACTTCATCAACAACCGATCGATGCAAAAACCAAAGAAACGGATACAAAAAAAACGGAATCTGATAAATTCTTACCTAACAAACAAAACCCAGAAAGGAACAGACCGATCTATGCTCAATCTGCAGAGGAAACGCCAAAAAGTTAACAGCTTTAATCTTAAAAACCAAAGAATTCGAACATAAAGGAAGCGCCTTTCTTCCTCCCCAGGTAACTGTATCCTCTTCTAATCCCTTCTTCCTTTGGAAGATGGAGAGAAGAACAAAACCAAAGTTAGAGAGAGAGGGAGAGGGAGAATGGTAGAGAGAGAGGGAGGTAAAAAAAA